>JAATLQ010000962.1:0-39836 GCA_013421005.1 Heliconius erato x Heliconius himera
GTTTTTCCAATTCCTTATGCGATTTTCTTTCAAATGATGTGCGATTCACATAAAAAACATATGAGTGCAATTTTCTCCAAAAACGAGTTACGAAAAACATTAATTAAAGGTGATTGCGGCAGGATTTTTTTGGGCAACCCTAGTGTAATCTATTCTACTATCATGTATCATTCTTAAATATAAGTTTCATTAGAAAATCTAATCCCTACAGTTTTAAACGATGGGATCTCCACCTACTACGCCGCGCCTAGCTTCATTCTTACTAAGTATTTAATTATCTCCTAACTGTTGTCAAGATGACTTTAAAATAAAGACTAAACAATTTCATATAAATTATATTGTTCTTATTTTATCAGAGATAATCTTGTGATAAGACATTCCATTCTCTACTTTCTGCCTATTTAAAAACAAGGAGCTTGATAGCGGTGCAAAGTAATTTATTTGGTTTTTACGTGAGAAAATTCCGTTGCGGATATATGGGATTCGCAGACTGTCAGAACTACCTAGCCCGTTTGAATAACAAATACGATGTGCTCCTCCATAAGGTGCATTGACTGTAAAACATGGGAACTAAAGTCTTTTGTGAAAAAGTAATGCTTTATGTGCCTCAAGACATCAAGACAAACAGGAAAAAAAGACAAATAGAGGAATTATACCGTTACTGAAAATATCTATATTTTCAATATATTTATTTCTATAATTAAACATGTTATATGTCTCTACATTAGTTTTTTTCAAAATATGATCCTGGGTTAATATGCATTAGACAAAATAAATATAGTGTAATATAAAAAAACAAATAAAATAAGCTTTACGTTGTATCCCTCACACAGCAGGGAGGAGGGAAGCTGGTGTTGAAATACTCCGTTCCCCATTTTTCGCCAACTCTGGAGGCATTGCGAGTTGTGTGTCGGAACTCGACGCCGCGCTTTGCCTCGACACCAGAGCAAAGTGAAAATGAAAATACAGTGTAATTAAATGAGTACTTTACTTTAACTAACATTCATATTAGTGCAATAAGCGTGATTAAATACTACCTGATAATAAATAATAAAAAGAAGAATATACTGAAAATGATAAACAACAGTTCCGCGTAATAGATAGTACGGTAACACGGAATAAGATGAAAATATATTACGATGTCATGTGATTCAACCCTTATCTACTTGCTTGGAATAAAATATGCACATCAACGCCTTCGTTGTCCTTTTTAATTTTATTAATTTAAAGATATATGAATGTAAGATAAATAAGAAAAATGTAGAGATTTTTAAGATTAAGACGTTTTTAAGATTTTTTAAATAATTTATCTTTTTTCAATGTGTGATTTACACAAAAAACAATAATATAAAAGCAAATTTGAATATACACCTAAACTTAATGGTTCTCACTTATAAATATAGACAATTATGTTTAAGATTTAATGATATATTTATAAACAGTTCAACGCCGTTTATATCATAAAAACATAATACAGTTTCTTCATAAACATTTAAAAATTAAATAAAACATCTTTTAACTAATAAACTTTTCTATAGCGGTCTCTAGTACCTTCAGGAAAAAGTTACGTCGCTTTGAAAAGAAAAATATATTACAACGGTGAATCTTTTCCTTGTTACGTAAAAAATGTGACCGGAAAAATTGCTATAATTTACGGGAAATGTGAACTCATAACTAAAATGAGAGTTAATTAAATGAAATTTTGTATAATTTTGTTGTTTTACACGCTGTTATGAACAAAAATGTGAATTATAATTGTAATAAGAATATATTTAGCACTAGTTTTACCTTCGGTTTCGCTCACTTTGTCAAATGAAAATAATAAAGACAGTGCATCTTGTACATCATTTTAACTTTTCGTTTTGCAACATTTTTATTATTATCTCACATCTAATTATTTGAACCAGTAGTTCCAGAGATTGGTGCGTTGAAAATAACTTTTCAGTTTTATAATATCTATTATAAAAAATACTATTTTCTTAGGTAGAATGTAAAAATCATAAGTTTAACGAGGTTCGAAAACATCGTTCAGTATGTTTTTTGTTCTCTTATCTAATAAAATAATGTTTTAATAATAATTAGAGTTTATTTGTAAGCTTATTACTTTTATTTCAGACAAGAAAATTCAAATTCAAGCCAAAGCGCGGCGTTGAGTTCCGCCACTCAACACGCATTTTGTGTAGATTTAAAATAAGGGATATTTTTTTATAATAAGACATTTTTTGTGAGCAAAATTAAAAAGAATATTCCAAATAAATTGACAATATACATAAACATATTTAAATAATTATTAAATTTTTCCATAATACATTTAAATTATATAAAATATATATTCGTATAGTTCATGCAGGCGAGACTATCCGGAGCCGGGCGCTATATATTTGTAATCTATAGACTTATCCTACAAAGAGTTTTATATTCATTGTGATTATTATAGTGACCAGAGGCCCCTACTTTTCGATATATATTATCTATTTTAAATGAAACTATTTAACCGAATTAATCACGTCGGTGGTGAAAATCAAAGATCTTACTATATCTTATCTATATTTCTATATTATATTATAAAGAAGAGACTGTCTATATATTCGTGACCACGGACTACTGCAAAGTGTTCGGAACGTCGGGTTTCCAAAAATGTATTCTACTGTACTGTAATAATCGTGAATGTATATATAGAAAAGATATAGTAGATCAAAGATCTTACTATATCTTTTCTATATTTATATTATAAAGGTGAAGAGTCTGTTTATTTAAACACTCTTATCTCAGAAACTACTGATTTAAATTTAAAAACCTTTTTATGTTGGATTTATCGTTTAACGCCCAATATTAATAACCTATCTCCAACGTCAATCTTAGATTGTTTCATATATCTATCCAATCTAGAGATTGGATAGATATATGAAACAATCCAATCTAGAGATTGGATAGATATATGAAACAATCTAAGATTGACGTTGGAGATAGGTTATTAATATTGGGCGTAAGCCTTCTATTTAACGTCGACACGTGAATGAAGCCACAGATACTTTCTAAAATGAGACTTGAAGCCGCTACCATCACATTTAGACAAACTTTCCAAGCCACGTCGATATAATTAAAACTTTTTCCTTGATTTTAAGGAAAATACTAACATATACTCCACTTGAGGGCTTAGAGTAAAGAACTCGAGCTTATTAGTTTAATTTTGAATATAAATAGGGCTAATTCTGAATATGTGTATTCATTAAGAATATATTTCTAGAAATATTTTATATGCGGTTTATTTATGAAAACGCGTAAACAAAAATACCTTTGAAGATCTACCAACGTTTTTATGGACATATATTTTTTTTGCGTCACGCTGTACTCCGTACATAACAAGGTAGGCAGAGGCAACCTCTGGGAACCTAGTGTTAACTTTCCCAATTGCGGTTTGAGTGGCGGAACTTAACGCCACGCCACTATCTGAGTAAGGCAATAAAAATATTAAATATATCTAGCTCCGTCGCTCTAACAATTGCACACTTGTGGCCCTGAGATACAACGGCCTCATAGATTTTAATGTAGAGATATAGCTCTAGCCTACAGTAATTTGTTTATATAATTCATTTCTTGGATTCTATTTTTTTAGCTTCATGTTGTATACCGCATATATTAGGCACAGTTACACTTAGTGCTTAGAAAATCCGTTCCCCATCTTTCGTCCAATTTTCAAGATATGGCTTGTTTAAGAAATTAAAAAAATTCAATACCCGAAGTGGGAATCGAACCCATAAATGTCGCATTTGCAGTCAGACGATAGGTTGTTGCGATAAAAGAAAAATCTGATAGATAAAACGAGACGTTGAGTTCTGCCACTCAAGACGCAATGCCTTGAAAATTGGGCTGAAACTTAGGAACAGAGTGTCTTAACACTATGTTTACTTTGTCAGTTACTCGGTAAAAGAGCGAAATTGCTTATCATTTCGTTCTACATCCCAGTAAAATTATCAGAACATAAAAATATAACCTAAACTCTAAATATTACGTAAAAAAATGTAGACGTTGAGGTTTTAATTACAAACGCAAAATTAAAACGTTGGGCATAATATTAAAATACTTGGTCCAGTTTAGAGTGGGTGTGTAATTTTGCTTTATTTTGTACCGCTGTAGCTCAGTGCAAGTGTATCTTAGTGTGTACAATGGCTGTAGATTCAAAACCTTTTTTTTGGAATAACTTTAAGAAATATTAATAAGAAAAATAGATTCCTTAGGCAAAAGAAATCCAATATTAAGAACCTCCATTTCCTATATTAAAAATATCGTCTCCTGAAATGCATGGATACTCATATATTAAAAAATTAATCAACAGATTTGGTTGAAACTTAGACTATTCTCTAAGTTAGAAGGTTTATCTCGATACGATTTCTAGTTACCAGGAAATTCATATACAAACATACTCTAACGGAATTTCCATTTAAATTACAATGCCAACAATTTTTTATACATTCAAGTCAAATAGACTTTATTTAAACATTTTTTTTATCCAATTGATAATGTTTCTTATGAATTCCAATAATCAACCCCTTTTGAATCTTTTTTTGAAGTCAGTTGAAAACGAAAATCTGTAGGGTTATGTAACTGTAGGTTGGTTGGTATCTAACCAACAATAGCGTATATTACACGCTCTGATAAGTGCGCTAATCCCGATCGTAAACAGTGTATCAACGTCCAAAGAGACATTGATGCTGAGTAACGAAAAGTTATTGCTTCCAAAATGGTGTATTATGCGTGTTTGTTTATAGATTTAAAAAAAACCGCTTCACGCTTTTTCACGCGTAGCAGTATAGGTACATAACAATCTAATGTCAAGATATAACCTGTTAAGTGGTTTTTCTCAACGCGTCGCTTTGAGGTGCCGGGGCATGGAAATGCATATAAATAATTCCTCCAAGCAGGGATAGAACCTTTGTAGGTTATGACGCGTTTGTCGGCGTTCACACCCAGCCGATTGTAATACTGTTTATTTGTAATTTTCTTCAAATGTCTTATATTATTATTTTTTAGCTACACGCTGTACCCCGCACATACGGCACATAGCAGGATACGGAACCTGGGCACTTAGTGTTAAGTCATTCCGTTCACCATTAACACATTTCCGTTCCGCACTTTCTGCTGAAATCTGGTGGCAAAACTTTTTGATTGGTGGAACTCAACTCCGCGCTTTGCCTCGTTACCAGATCGTGGAACTGAAAATATAAAATATTTCATATCCCCGAGCGCACGCTTGTTGCCCTGTGACACGACGGTCTTATATTACGATTAAAATTTTACTCATTTCAATTTGATCCTACCCCGGCTATGTAAGTGAGCTCTTTGGACATTCATACAAAAAGCGGTTTCTACTCATTGTAGGTGAAAATTAAGAACAAAACTTATCTCAAAAGTGTATAGGACTTCTAGGACTGACACTATTCACTTTTCTATGTTCTTCACAAGATTTAAAAGTGCTTATAGTTGTTTATTTGAATAAATAATATTTTCATGTTAATTTCAATTTTGATTTTAATCTGGCTACCTAGGACCTACCTTGCAATACTAATGTGTTATGTAAATAAAAAAACACAAGCGGATGGAACCCACAACAATCGCATTTACATTCAAATGTACCTACTGTTTCCTGACTGTAATGACATTCGTTTAAATACAATTTTAAATAAAAGTGTTAAGAAATATGCAAAGTTGATTAAATTGTAAAATAAAAAGTTGAATTCAATTCTAAACAAGGACAATCATTAACCCTTGGCCCGGACGTTTATTTCATAGTCAAAACCCTAAACTCAAAAGGTACAAACGCTGCCGAAAAAATGTCTGAGGACTTTAAATGATTTCCCCCGGAATGAATCTTTTTATAAGCGTACAAGTCATAAGCTTGAGCGGGTAGTATTCCAAATTTTTATAATAAATTTACATATCGTAGAACGTTATGATAGTCGGTTCAAATTTTATTCTAGGCAATATATATTTTCATTATATTTTTAGCTCCAGGCTTTGACCCGCATAGAAGAGAGAAAGTAATCCTCCGTTCAAATTTTATATTGTATGGAGGAACCATCATCCCAGACAGAAGTCGAGTTTGCTAACGGTATATGAGACGGTTGTGGATTCGATTCCCACTTGGACGAATAACTTGTTTTCATTTTTTCGCTTTGGTAACAAGTCGCGTGTTGAGCGGTGCGTGGGAAACGGAGTGTAAGCCGGGTTCCTTCCGTCTACCCTATAATGTGCTAAAAAATTGCAGTCATTTGATAAAATCTAATCAATTTCCGGTATACCGAATTATATTATTATATTATAATATTTTGTTTATATTACTATATTATAATACTTTGTTTATTTCTTGAAAAACACTTACTATTATTAGCCACAATATTATTGATTATTGAGTTTTTTGGCCCAAATATTTACAGTTATTCTTCGTATAAGATCAAGTTTCCAATTTCAAAAGTATAATAACATAGGATCTAGTACATAATTTTATACTTGAAGCGCAGAGCAAACGTAAATAGTTTTGTGTTTTATATTGGATACGCACTACCAATGAATCTAAAATCAGGCCAATCTGTGTACAGGCTTTTTCAGCTTCACGCATTCCTCTGCATAACAGACAGAATAAGCAGAAAAAACCTAATATTAATTTACGCCAACTTTCGAGATATAGTGAGTTGAGTGGCGGAACTCAACGCCGCGTGTTTTCTAAAATCATTCCTACAAATAGGAATCAAATCCAAAATCATCGCGATTATAGTCACAGTCCAATTCGATTAGACACATACTCGTTGCCTCTCACTGAAAACTCAAAATCGTCAGTTAAGAATACACAAGCAAACAATTTTCTAGCTATCCTACTAACGTAATAACTAACATAAGCGAGAGCGTCCTTTATAAAACTCATGGAAAATAAACAACAAATACTATAATAGTAGTAACGAAGTAGTGAGGTACTCTTAGTTCAGTACCATATCGGTAACAGTACGCCGCTACCGGATACAGCAACTCGGTTTCCTGTAATGGTGTGTTGTGTCGGTAGCAAAAAGTGTTTAATTCGTTTGTACAACGCTTTTACGGTATTATTTACATGTCAAATATTTATATCATAGTCATTGTTTGTAATTAATAAAATTGAACAGTAAATCGCTCTGGGTCAGTTTTTAAAATGAAATATATCTTAGAAAAAATCTTTTTCATTATATGTTTAATATCATGAAAAAGATTAGTAGGTACCTATTTATTTAATCTATTTTATCTTTATTTATATTTTGAATGTTAAGCAGAAGGGACTTAATGATATACATATGAATATTTATATTTATATTTATTTGACGTATATAAATCTTAATTGACTAGAAAATAATTATTTTAGGACATATTTTCGTAATGTCTTATAACAATTATTATGTATATTAACTAAGAATATATTCTTCTACAGTCCCAAATACAAGCACATCAAAATTTGTTATTTTCTATACAAAATTCCAATTCCATTAACCAAAATGCTTAATTGATAGTTCAGAGTCAACATCTCACCGCCTTGAACGATCTTAATCGAGTGAATATGGAATCGACGGCAATGCAAACTACTTGGCGTTAGACGAAAGCAAACAGTGCCACGTATTGGGAATTCAAATTTGATGTAAGGTTCCCTTCTATAATATAATTATTAGTTATTAAGGTGTTAATATAATCTCTATTATTTATACTTCATCTATACATCTATACTTCCATATTTCTATACTTTTATATTACGTGCTAATTTGGAATTACTGAAGTGTTTTATCTTTTCATGATAATCCATTTCTCTTTTTGTTTGAGGGAGGCGATAGACTATATTAAATCACGTCAATTACTTTCAAGTAACCTCGGGAACTTGAAATGTGTTACATACAACTCTTAGCTATTTTCATTTGATCATGGGGCCGAACCCGCAGAAAAGCGTGAACTGAATGAAACTTTTTTTCTCAGCTTTATGCTTTTGCACAGCGCACAGCGGGGTAGGCAGAGGGAACCTATTGTTAAGACAGTCCGTTTCCCATTTGCTGCCTAATATAAATTTGCAATGAAAATATAAATAAATAATAATTCATTACCTCGAGTGGCTATCGAACCCACAATCGTCGCGTTACACTCACATGTGCCTAAGCGCCACTACGGCCTCAACATTTTAAACACGCCAATTTCTTTTCACTTACGCTGCAAAACAGATAGAATGATAACGACGTCCCCAGGAGGCACGCTTACCTGCCCGCGACCCGCCTTGTAATGTTTGATGCCAAATAGGATTATACAGTGTCCTTTACAATGTCTAACGGTTTTACCACCTTCAAAGTAAGATTTTCCATATATTTATTGCATAATTTAATTGTATATACGTATGTAAAGTAAATAGGAATTATATTTAATATTTTACATTTAACACTATAATACCAGGTTATTGTTATAAGTAGCAAAAGAAATTACATACAATTTTGGTGCAAAGGCCTTGCCATCACAGATAATCTCTTCCAGGCAATCTTTGTCATAAAAAAAAATAAAATACGTACAAATATTAGTTGTTGTACCTATAAATTATTAAAAATGCTATCTTAGTATAGTAAAATTTCTAAAAAATCTATATGTATTTTTAAGAGATAGTATTTTTTTAGAGTAAAGGAAGATAGAAAACTGAATAATTTATTATTAAATGATTGCAAATGATAACTGATATATTTGGAACATTCTAGAAAATAAGAGAAAAATACTTTAAATATATGATGTTCAATTCTAAGTAAAAGTTAATCTTCGTCATCTATTTGACGCGTTTCTTATTATAAATGATGACTGTGGATGAACAACTTATGAGAAGTTTATTTGTTTTGCTTATCTGTAGAAAGTTATACTTATCATATCTTATGTGGAGATATCTCATAATATCCTAGATTAGCTGTTACTTACCAAATCGCACCTAAGGTTATATAAAAAATGTATTTTTAAATGTACGTAAATAATAACTTGCTTTTAATTGTCTTGTACTTTACTTTACGCCTGTATTCTTTTTTTTATTGTTAAAAAAAGGGGCGTACGAGTCATCTGATGGTAAATGATCACTGCCGCCCACGACACCGAGAGAGGAGATACAGGTGGTCACCACCACCTTATAGGCCGACAATACACCCAGTTTCTCTGTTGTTGCACGGGGTCGTGGGCGGCGATGATCACTTACCATCAGGTGACCCGTACACCCATTTGCCTTGTCCTTTTCCATAAAAAAGGCTGCTGGCCTTCTATGTGGAGATAGATGCGCTTTTTGAACAACGAGACAAGTAGAGACGTTGCGTTTTGAGAAACAGAAAACAGGAACAGGGCAAGTGAAGATAATTAAGTACACGAAATGGTGTCGAACCCACGACCGTCGCTTTTACAGTTAAGTGCTACGCTACGGTGCCCTTCAAAATTTAACTTATTGTAACACAATTTCTCTTTTCCCATCCTACGAAATGTAACAGATTTGAACAAAAATAAATTTATTATAATATGGTTTGTGGTAGCTTGTTTTTAAAGTGACTGAAATAAATCTTCAACCGTACATTTAGTGGCATGTCGTTCTGTCTTACAGTAATACAATTTTAAAGTTTTCTGGTATATTTTGTATTAAATTAAATTAAATACGTTGATAACTGCAAAAGCTTAAAACTTAAACTGAAACTGTTTAGTTTATTTTTATTGCTACAAATATACAGTGTACAGATTAACATATTAAAAGAGTGATAGAAAAAAAATTATATATTTTATATGGTACATTGATACCATCATGGCGCAGGGATACAAGTTTGACTGTAAATGCGATGGATGTAAGTTTGATTCCCACTCGTCGGGTATGAAATATTGAATATTGTCATTTCCTCGCTCTAGTAACAAGCCAAAACGTGCCCTTAGTTTTAGGTTCCATCTTACCCTGTTACAGCGTGAAGGTACTAGAAAAAAATTAAAAAGAAACTTTATTACAATTCCAGTGAAAAACAAAAGCTTTAAAAGCTTAAGGATCCTATTTCATGCCACCCCGTTAATATGACAAAGTTTTGACCAAAATTAAAGTAATTAAAATGACGATTAAAAATATTATTTCATTTGGTCGTTTGCGGACGCGGCATTATGAGGGTTGTGGCTTCCTTATTGTGGAGAATACTTAATGATTCCGTTGTAAGGTATGAAAATTAATTTATTAAATTACGTTTTAATTGAATTTTATGGGACGTTATGATAAGTAGCCGTATTGCAATGGGACAACGACTGACTGTAATCTAAATGTGTCGTGGGTTCGAGAGAATGCTTATATTTGCTTCGGTAGACAAAGTGAGGTGATGAATTTCGCAACCCAACACTTAATGTACCTACTCAAAGAAATGGTGTAAACGTGGGAAAAATATTGCCAGAAAGTGGAGAATGAAGTGTCTTAGTACTTATTAGGTTCCCTCTGCCTTCCTTACTATGCGTGAAGCTATTTTTTCTCAAACAAACTCAACTCCGCGTTTTGTCTTGTTACCACTGCGCCACGACGGCTTCGTACAAAACAAATTTATTATATACAATTTTTTTATCATTATCGCCCCGTAAGTATGTAAGGCAAAGTCACACTAAAAGCACATTATATGTATGTATTCAAAACGGACCTTCAAAAGAACTAGCCATTTTACTTCTTATAGGTGGTACGAGTACCATTTCGCTAAATTGCCATTTGCAAAAACTTTCACACGATCTAAAATTCTTCGGAGAATTTATCAAGTTAATAGTTCTACTTCAGACGGTGCCAGAAAATGGATTCAGTTCTGGCACGTTTTAAATACATTCTAAAATGTGGTCTAGATTTTCTTTAATATATTTTTGGTCTGTACCCAACGCTGTCTTGCTGTCAAGTAATAGAATGTCAAGTAGAGAAAAAAAAAACGACTTCACGTTCTTTCCCGCATAGCAAAATAGATAGAGGAAAGATAGTTAAAACACTCCGTTCTGTCTCTACCTACGGGAAAAGACATAAAACTGCTTTTATTAATCTTCTACAAATATAATATAATTTCTCTAAAACATTGTAATAAAACAAGAAAGTAACTTTACTTAATATATTTTGGTTTTGTTATTGGTATTGAATGATTGAATTTGAATTTATCCGGCGGGTCTATTCAAATGACAGATCTAAATTACCTCTTATATAATAAATAATATTTATGAAAACTTTGAAACAAGTCTACTTTTTTTTTATATTTCAAAATCTTATTTACTTACAATAATAAAGGTTCTACAGGTTTATAATCGTTTAATAAAATACATATATTCACATGTAAATACAGGTTGACACATGTGGTCAAACATTCACGTATGGCAACACTCGTTCACACATTGCAATTCACCTTTATATCTGTGGTCGGTCACATATTCACTATATTATGTCTTGCTTTCTTCATTTCTCGCTATATCCCGCATATAGTGTTCACATAATTCATTCCCTACTTTTCACTGTTTTTTTTCTGTGGATGAAATGAAAACATTTTATTCTTGCAAGTTAGAATCGAACCCATAATCGTCGTCTTTTGCAGTCACATACTATATTGACATAATATGTAAATACATGTGGTCAAACATTCACATGTTAAGTCAAACATATTCATGCATGTGGTCATATATTCATAAATTATCAATACTTCCATACATATATGTGGTGGCACAGTCACGTGTGTCAACATGCATTCACACATGTTAACACACACAGACACACACACACACACAAATTGACTTACACACATTAACTCATTGAACAGATATCAAACTAACGACCATCACGTCTACAGGCCACCCTTATTCATATACACAGTTGTGTCACTTGCAAATAATAATATATATTTGTGAGAATTTTATGAAAACCCACTCTGATTAAAATACGTTATTTTCAAAGCAACTATATTATTAAATAAATAGTCTAGAGCAATTGGTCTAAAACAATACTTTAATTATAGGCATCGAATTTAACAGAATTACAACGCTCAAATAATTACAGAGACAAGCGTTGCGGTTGAGTAAACTTTACTTGAACATAATATTATATTACATTGTATAATTGGCCGTTATTAGAGACTGTTATGGAGAAGTCTCTTACCAGTGTTTGTTTTGGCAAAGCGCGACGTAGAATTTTATTCTGCCATTCAACAGCAGAGAAAGTAGTGTCTTATGATTAGGCATCCTCTGCTGGATACAATGTAAAGTAAAAAAAAAACATTTGATCGTTATTAGAGACTTTCATGGCACAGTCTCAGCGTATGCCTGTAAATGCGACAGTTGTGGGTTCGATCTCCATTTATTGAAATAGTTATTTTTATTTTTAAGATTTTTGAATGAGGCCAATGTAAATAAAATCGACTGGTTCTGGATTCATAAAATATATATTTGGTACTTCATTAACATGATTTTTTCTTATGTTTTTTTATATACATGCTTGAAAATGTTGATCTATCCGCTCTAAATGAATGTTACGTACAATACCAATTATTAAAATGTATTAACATCATCATAACACAATAGCAACTCACAATCAGAATTTACTATCCAAATATATTTCCTTTTTATTGTATACGTCACCATTTTAGCTAGTCTCGACAAATTATATTTTTCTGAATGTCACCAATTTTTTCAAATTAAATTATTTATGTCAGGCCAATAAACTATTAATGGAATTTTCTTCTCTTAAATAATACTTAAATAAAATAGGAAAATAAGTGATTTATACGACTTCATTAACGATTTTAATTAAAATTATATCGTTTAGCTTTATTTGCGAGTAATCGACAAAATTTAATTGTGTCAGATTTTATATGTTCCTTACGATTACGAAAGCAATTGCTTTTAACTCTATAATGAAAAAGTATGCTATAAGTTGTTTTAGATTTAAAACTTTATTAACTTCCATTAGTTTTCAGTATTTTAAGCAATTTATATTTTTCAATATTTTTTTTCACGAAAACTACAATGAAACCCTAAAAAGATGTACCTCCAGATCCTCGACTATTACCAAACAAAAGTTTATCCATTTCTGTCCAGTACTTTTTGTGTGATTTGCGAACAAAATAACAGACAGACAAACAAAACATTTGCTGAGTGGCTTTTTAGCTATATTACCCGATTTAATTATTTTTTGTACAGAAGTATATTTTTTCTATGCTTTTATTATAGATAGTCTAATATAGAGATTTTCACTTACTCGCCCTGGTAGACAAAACACTGCGTTGATTAAGGCGATCTAAGAGTTGAAAGTGGGTTTTAAGTATATAGAGTGCAGCTTAATTAATGATCCCGTACAATATCTGGGTTAAAAAGATTATTATGTTCCTTCGCAACTCCTTCTAAAATACTTCGTTCCCCACTTTCCGTCGAATTCACGGGGCACTACGTGTTGAGTGGCAGAACTAAACGACGCGCTTTGCCTTATTACAAATAGAAAAAATGAAAATACTAATAAGTACCTAATAATTGATAATTCATTCACGCTTGTGCCAACCGCGTTACGACGCACACAGGTAAGATTTTCTTAAAAGTTGCTCAATATTATATAAAATGTATTTTTGTCTAAATATTGCGTTTAATGAGGCCAGTCGTGGCGCAGTGGCACAAAGTGTGACTGTAAAACCGATTGGTTGTGGGTTCGATCCCCGCTCGAGGAGATGAAATATTTACTTAAATTTATATTTCTATTTCTTCGCTGTGGTGTCGAGGCAAAGCGCGGCGTTGAATTCTGCCACTCAAATCCTCCAGAATTCGGCAGAAAGTGGGGAACGGAGTGTCTTAACACTAGGTTCCCTCTGCCTTCCCTGCTGTATGCAGGATACAGCGTGAAGCTAATTTATTTATCTATTTATTTATTTGTTTATTGCTTTTAATGGTCAGAAATAATAATTTCCACGAGTGTACTCTATTTTAAAGGTGAAAAATAAAGTTTTATTGATATCATGTTCATAAAAAAGATACAATTTTAAAAAGCTTCTGGTTCTTTTAAGAAAATTATAACATCGTGAGGATAAGACTTTACTTCTTTTTGTGGCAATTTTCTTAGACTTAAAATGTAAGAATCTGAAGATATAATATTAAAAGTTGATGAAATAAATCTTCCATAGTTTGTTTCCTAGAAAATTTCCCGATAAAATCCTGATGATACCTTTTGATGTCTTTTTTTTTATTCCATTCATTCATATCCATGGATTAATATTCTGTGAATGGTAGTCGGCATATTATACCACGGATACCATTTTAAATAAAGATAAAAAAATATATTTTAAATTTTTCCGTATTTATTGCGAACCCACGAGACATTGTCATTAAAATTATCCTTAGTCTATAAATAAGATTCTTACTTATACCAGTTATTTCTGCAGATATTTGGTAATTGCTAAAAAATCGTCGTGCTGAATACCCATTGTTAGTACTTACGTAGCCATGTTTAGGCCGATGTACCAACATTCCCAGTTTATATTTAAATTTATGTTGTACTCTTTTTTTCTCTAATTCTACTTTAGATTTATCTTCTTTTCCTATGGCTTGTCACTTACAAAGTTTCCTTTTGTGCAACAAATTTAACATCCACTCATAAAATCTAATCCAGCAATGAAGCGATGACAGTTCTAGCACTAATCGTTGTTCATCTATGATTTGTACCTTCATATAAGTCGCATCTTTGAGTAGAGATTGTTTATGTAATTGCATTCATTACTTTTCCATCTATTATCGTCATAACTAAATGGTATTTAATAGATACAGATCGTTCATTAATAATCAGGTTTGTACTTGTTAAAATCTTGATTTGTCCTTCAATATATTTTGTTTCGTTTTGCAATATTTTAGTCTTTTCATGTACAAATTCTAACTTTATAGTTCTGCAATATCGCGGTAACAATGACCGTTGATTCTGCCAAATTATTTCATGTGTTTTACGGGGATCAGTGTATCACCCTGACCGGAAGTACCATCACAACCCCATTTGCTTATGAGCATATGCATAAATATATAGAGCATAAATTTTCAATATTATTTTCTACCCTAGAAAATAAATCATTAAGTGATATAGCTAATCTTTTCATTGTATGATCGACAAGATCTTGTATCGGCACCTCGGCTGAACTCTCAGAAATACGTAATACGATATTGTCAGGATAGCAGCGTTTTTTTGTCTTAATTACGCTTTCGTAATTGGGATACAGCGGACAATTTTCTTCAAGGGCATTACTTTTAATAATATTGTATTGATATTTAGTAAGCTTAGCATTAGTAATTAAAGAAAGAGCTTTGTCTTCTATTAACCTAACAACACTTCACGTCATTTTTATTTATATAAGTTTTCGCAGCGTTGGGACTTTTTACAATATCGCTTAAAATTGGAACTGGCACTGGCTACTTTTTAAATAATATAAAAATTCGGGTTGAGCGCGGTTAAGTATAAACATTTTTACCATGAGAATGAAAATAATATAATGAAATATAGCCTATAATGTAATCAATTTTATTATTTTTTTATTTATGGCAAGTGACAATTTTATTTATGTACAGGTCTTGATAACTCAAAGTGGTCCGGGTGAATGCCTTTTATCAATGAAATCTATATTTTCTTCATTTACGTGGTTTTAATTTCTTTCTTTACAAAACTTTACTTAATTAAAATTAACGAAGCATTAGTACTAATATGCCTAATATTTAATATTTTACTCAATTAATTAATTGAAGGAAATTTGATATCTTTTTAACAAAATTGTTCATTATATTTATAGTACATTCAATAATAAGCTTTAGAATGGAGAATGAAAAGTAATTTATCGCGATATATTTTTAAGTAACGGTAGTGTTCTGCCTTGTCCATTCAGAAAATGATAATATTTAATTTATTTTTATTTCCTCGCTATGTCGCACGAAACACAACGTTGAGTTCCAGCGGCAATACGCAATATCTCGAAAATACGGCAAAAAGTCGGGAAAGGAGTGTCTCAACTATCTACAGTAGGCCCTTTGCCAACCCTGGAGAAGAGTGTGAGCTTTTTTTTAGTGTTCCGCTCGCGGCTCTGCCAGCATGGACTACACTAATATAATGTATATAAGTATGTATGTGTGCGTCTATAAATAATTATTATCTCAAATAACTCTATCTATTAATGAAAACCGCAATAAATTTGTTGCGTATTTTATAAAATCTAACGATCGTCGAGAAGCCATGTACCTACTATGTAAATAAATATTATTTTGATTAATTTGAAGAACATTAAAAAGATAAAGTAAAACCTCTAAATCAAAATAAACAAAACACAATACAATCCTTCACCGCAATCGAGAAACTGATTCACTAGCACAATTCACCAAACAGCAATGGTCAATTCTCAGTTACGTTTAACTCAAATTTACAATCGAAGTCCTTATTGTAATAGGACAAGGTTCAAATTCAATAGAAATTCAAGTTTAAATGAAAGAGAATATATTTAGGAACGTGCAATGGATCGTACGGCCGTCATTTCCTGGTACTGTCCAAATAAGGCTGTTTAAATCTGTATTTAATTTTGTGGGCCAAGATTTAAATACTTGGAACGTTGCAACTCTAAAGTTTATTTGAGTATCTACTTGCCTGAACAGTGCGGAACTCAACGCCGTTAGTCTCATCTCATCATCGAAGATACAGTCGGCAGTCCATGATGGATTTTTATATGAAGTCACAAGGTTTTTTTAGCTTCCTGCTTTATTCCGCACATAGCAGAGCAGACAGAGGGAACCTGGGAACCTAGTGTTAATACATTCCGTTTCTCATTAGGAAGTCACTGAGACAAACGACGCAAATGTCCCTGCGCTACAACGGCCTCAAATCACGACTTGAGCTGATTTCACTTACGTCAAAATGGTATTTACAACAATGAACTATATTTTAATCTCCAAAAGGATCTACCCTTTTGGAGATATAGCTTTTAACCATTTCTTTCGCATTTAGACTTCCATTGAAACTGAAAAAAAACATTATTTTCTGCCGCATTGTTGGTTGTTTTGTACATATTTGCACAACACACGATTTTCTAATATTCACTTAATAGACATTTTAGAAATTTGTGGTGAAACGCCAGGTACAAAAGAGCGCGAACTACGAGTGCACAAACTGAGCGAGCGAGTGTTGGTCTGAGGTATTCATTTTAATGAACTGGTGATATTTTTTTTTATGGAAAAGACAAAGCAAAGGAATAGTTCACCTGATGGTAAATAATCACCGCCGTCCAAGACCTCATGTACCACCAGAGGAGCTACAGATGCGTTGCTAGCGTTTAAGTTATACAGAGATAGACGCACTTTTTGAAGGTACCCATGTCAACGACGTCTCTACGCAGAGCCAGTGTCAAGCTTTTCGCAGACCATTGGTCCCCCAATGATTCGAGCTATAAATTATATGAACCTAAACTCAAGAGGTTTACTAGCAACCTCCGAAAATTTCCACTATTCAGGCCCTACCTCCGTCATGAGATCACGTCCAAGTTTCAAAAGTAATTCAAATTACAAGTTAAATTCAAAATCAATTCCTTATAATTTATAACAAGTCGATCTTAAAAAAAGCACGTTTAAAAAAGTTTAAAATATAGTAAATTGACTAATTATTATTGATAAATCAAGTTTTATACGTTTTAATATTTAATGGTCGAAGTTGCGGTAACAGTGTGTGTTTGAAGCTAGTTCCTAAGTGGCTATTACTCATAAGTACTAACGTATATTTCTTGGAAAGTTTAAATTGATTATTGATTTTGTTTAATAGGTAGATAATAAGTTAAATTTATATAAATATATAAATGTCTTAATGTCTTGCGTTACTGAATGACAGACAACGGACAGACGCACCTACGCGGCGTAGAACACTGAAATTTCGTTGAGGAGAGAACGGAAGTAATTCCCACGAAAATGAAAAGACGAGATTTTGTTTTATAATTGACGAAAATGAAATTGCAAGTAACCATTTACACTAAAAATATTTTGTCTTTCCAGTTATTGAGAAAAATATTTATTAATTAATAGCTACCTTTTTTTTTAACTTCACGCTTTTTTGCAAGGGTATGCATGGTTTGACATCTAATAGGATATAAATAAGTTCACACCATATCACTTTCATAAGTATTTGCCTTCAAATCGACGTATATTCATGAATTTATTGTATACCTTTATGAATGTTGTTTGTTGCAAGTGTGACGTTTGGCTGTTGAGCCACCGACATTTTCTTCAACCGTAGTAACATAACAACAACCAGGACCGGTGTTCACAGCACTACCATCTCAAAACAATGTAGTGCATGCAAAAGCTTAACCACTATTGACAGCTCAATTTTGATGCTCAACTTTGGAAAATCAAGAAAACAGACAAAAAAAATGCTCAGTTTTCAGAGCGTGCAACGCGAGATAAAAGTGGAATCATGAGGGATTAAACAAGGTTGGAGAGGCCAATGAAGCACTTGCTAGAAAACAAAGAGCTAAGAAAAAAAATAATAAATCCCCCCAAGTGTGAAACCAAATCCTAACAGTCGCGCTTATAATAAATTTGTAACAAAAATATATTACACAAAAATAGCACTTTATTTGAAAAAACACTTCACTGTTCTTGATAACTAACACTTTTATTGACCCTAACAATCTTGCCTTGCATCTCCCTCGGTATTCCATGTCTTTCTGTCATATGCCGTCTCACAGTTGCCGTTTTAGCGTATGTCGCACCGCATTTATTACACAAATAGACATATAGCCTATCGTGGATGCTATTAGCGTGAGCCAACATAGCACTTCTTTGGAAAAACTTTTTGGGACACTGTGGACAATGTATTTTCTTTTCCGTATGATAAATTAAGTGTTTCTTCCAAATTCCTCGTCTACGGAAGGTTAGACCGCATTTTTCGCAAGCATACGGTCTTTCGCCGGAATGTAGTCGTTCGTGTTCTATTAGATCGAATTTTCTAGGTGCTTTGAAAGAGCAAGTGGAACATTGAAGGTAGGGTCCCGTGCCGTGTCGGGACACTTGGTGGATTTGGAGCTCTGTGAAAACTGGAAATCCTTTGCCACAATGCTCGCAAATGTACCTGAAATAATTATTTATTACAGTTTTTTTGTTTCTTATTCTTGTAACTTTCATAATTCGCGATGTAACTATGCTAAAAAATCAATTCTTAAGTTATTTTGATTTGGGATATTTTAAAGGCAGCATTTTTTTAACTTCACTCATGACTTGGTACGTAGAGGGAACTTAGTGTTAAGACTTCGTTCTCCACTTTCTACTAAGTTTTCGATACAGCGCGTTTTGAGTGGTAGAGATCAAGATCGAGTTTTGTCTTTTACTAGAGCTAGGAAAATGAAAATAATTTATTCTCCAGAGTTAAAATCGAACACATAACTTTCGTGTGTGCAGCAAGCTATAAGCTAAAGACTATATGGGCTTATACCGTAGAGGTACCTCTACGATATAAGCCCATATAGTCTTTAAGAACATCGTATGTTTTATTAACTCTACATACAAACTAAAATGCAATTAATTATAAACCATTTTTAATAAATAGGAATCGAATCCTCAACAATTACAATATCGTCATTAGAATCTATAATTTTTGCTAAATTGAAATGTCTTGCATTCTGAATTTCTGATTTGCCAGTCGCGGCTGTAATGCGCCTTATTTATAGGAAAAAATCACACAATTTTAGCTTAGTGTGTACATATTATGGGAACAATTGTTTTTACCATAAAGTAGTCTTTTGTTCAGCTTAACAGCTTATCTCGCAAATCAGAGTATTGCAGAAACACACTGCGAAGAGTTTATTGCGCAGGGCCACAAACGTGTGACTAGACGTGAAAGGTTGTGGATTCGATTTCCACTCGAGCTAATGAAATATTCGTATTTTCGTATTTTAATTTCTTCGTTCTAGAAACGAGGCAAAACGTGTGGAATTCTGAAACTCAACACAGCAAGCAATGCCTTCAGAATTCGGCGGGAAATACGGAACGGAAGTGTCTTAATGGCGACGGAGCGATCTTAACACTAGATTCCTAAGCTCCCACTGCCTACACTGCTATGTGCGGGATACAGCGTGAAGCTAAAAAAAAGAAAAAAAAATACTTTACAGTTACTTAGCACTAGATTTCTTTTGCCTTTATAAATAAAAGATGTATGAAGCCTAAAAAAGATAATATTGATGAAATGTCTCTTTAACCATTCACATGAAACTAATCACGAAGTATAAGTTTATTCAATATTGACTTAAACTATTTGTAGGGAACTATTATTATTTATATTTATATTTTATTTAATATATGTTGTTTATATATACTTAACACCACATTAAAGTAAAAATAGTAAATCACTACACAGTTTTATAAAAGTCAACCACAAACATATATATAAAACAGAACACTTTTATTATAATAATATTATAAAATAACTGAGAAAACACTGGAACATATAGTGGCAAGCATCGACTGTTAGTTACAAAATGTGCCATCGAAAAGGGAGTAGATTTATACTCGACAATTCCATTCCAGGCCAGTCGACGACGGAGATTTCATTCATATAAGAATAAACTAAATATGAATAATTATAATAAAACATATAAAATTCTATTAAATAATATAGTATATATATTTAAATGATAAATATATACATTACACGTATTATTATTATTAGATAAGTATATACATTATACGCATAGTGATTTGGCACACCATTCTCTCTGACCACCTCGCTAGGGATAGAAATTCAGTGAACTATTATTTATATTTACAAAATCTAATCTAATAAGATATACTTGTATATGAACAATAGTAACCTACATATAAATTATTCTTTATTGCATTTACATAGTTAAAACTATAAAGACTGTAGTGGTGCAGTGGGACAACATCTGACTGTTCATGTGTTGGTTTGGTTGTGGGTTTCATTCACACTAAAAAAAATTAAAACTAGTGTGTTGAGTTCTGCCACTCAACCAATTACAAATCTAATTTGAGCTTGAAGTAGAGGTTGGAGGGACATGATATTAAGTTCTTCTACTTTGTTAATATATGGGAATAAAGTGAAAATGTTTATAAATTATATGATTTTATGTTATTCTAATTGTTGAAAAAGAATATATAAGGCTGTTTATTACTGAAATATTATTTTAATTCTTATCTAAGGCAATTTTTTTGTTTTATAAATGCAATTTCTGCCTCCAAAATTAAAAAAAGAAATAATAAACATCAAAAAGATTTAGATATTACTTGCAAAGTGCTCAACCTCATCAGAAACATTTTAAATGAGCACAATATATTGAAATACTAGTTATATTGTTTAATTGATAAATACTAGATGGTAAAAAATTTCAATTTTATTATGTTCAATATAACTCATTCACCTTCCATATATACAAAATCTCTTAAACTTAACTACTTCTACTATTTAAATTTAATGAATACAATATTTGTGTGTTGAGTGACAGTAGGGAAATAAGAGTAATTCATTACCCTGGGTAAAGTTTAACGATTCAATCCACAACTATAGTGTTTAAAATTTTTTTTAGCTTCACGCTGCATCCCGCACATAGTAGGCTAGACAGATGGAACCTGGAAATCTTGTGTTAAGACACTCCACTCCCACCAAGATATTTCCATTCCACCAATTTCTGCCAAATTCTCAAGGCATTGTATGCTGCATACCACAGCAAGGAAATGAAAATATCAACTATTTCATTTCCCTGACTTGATTAAGTATATAACTGTCGTATTTACAGATGCACACATGAGGCACTGCCACAAAGCCCTCTGTGGTTATGTTAATTTATAAATTTTATTTAACCCCAGTTAAGTACCCAGAGGAAATGGAGCACCAAACACTAATCTCTGTAGTAGACAGGTCCACTGTCATTCACCTCATGCGGGTCCTCAAGCTTTTTATGTGAACTTCTAGCATCATTGATACTGTGTTTTTAAGGGTCAGCCAAGGGGGAGACCTCTGTCTGTTATCAAATTTATTAAAAATTTATACAATACCTGCATCCATTGTGTCTTTGCATATGATGTTTATATGTGAGTTGGTTCCTCAATACTTTTTTACATATATTACATACTAATGATGTTTTTTCAACCTCTTTCTTATAATCTAATCGGTTTTTTAATATTAAATGATTCCTAGTTTTATGTTTCGATTTAATTGCAACTTTTATAAGATTTTCACTTTCTAATGATTTATAGGCACTTGTGTCGATTAAGCTCTCCATTTTATCTAATATTTTATAATCTTCTGTTAAATCATCAGTAAGGGATTCAGTTTCGTTATGATCATTTTCTGTAGTTATGTTTGTACTGTCAATATTTTCATTAACTTTATTGTTTATATCACATTTTCTTGATCGACATCTCTTTTTTATTTTTCTTTTCTTATTTTCTTTAAAGCATTCATTAGGAAAGTAATACCTAAACATTGTGTATTCCACTATGTGTTCTTTTAATTTTTCTTTTTCAACACTCTCAGCTAATTTTTTAAGATGTGTTTCACTGGATTCACATAATAATTTAAAATAGATCGTCTGTTTTAACAAATATAAGCACTTAGCACACATAAATGTAGGTAAATAGTCTTGTTTTCGTATTGTTATATTAGTAAAAGTTAACACTGCTTTCCCATAGTTATTGACAATATTTTCACTATTATCATCAATTAATGACACCATATTTTTGTTATTATCATACTTTAAGCATATTCTGCAAATAGATTTATATATTTCTTCATAACAATCCATTATTGTTTGAAAAAATAAGTAAAAACAAACTCCGGACCGCAGTTCGAATTAAGTGTCACTTTTGATTTGACAATTGACATTTGATTTGACAGTTGCGTTTTGTTATTTCATTCAAAGTATATTAGTTATTATGACGTTGAACATTAAGAGTAATTATGACTAAATATATAATAATAATTATTATCTGAAATGTAAACATAATATGATTAATTTATTAACTAAAATATAACAATATTAAAGGTTTTGCATTTGATTTTGCACATTTGCATGTATCAATTAACTTATTTAATTTGGAAAATGAACCTAAATCAAAATCGATTCGGTTCGATTCGGTTCTTAGGTTATGGCGTTTCGAGCGTGCCGGTTGAGCACTTATCACTTCAGCAATGTCACGTTGTATGGAAAATACACGATAGAGATTGTGCGGTAAAAGAAACTATATTACACTATAGGAGAATGCTAGACAAAAAAGGTCGACAACTAGTCACGTTTATGAAATATTAAATATTTTAATATTTTTATAACTATGAAATATTAATTTAAATTTATATTTTATTTTTTCTCTCTGATGTCGAGGCAAAACGCGGCTCCGCCACTCAACACTCAATGTCTTCAGAATTCGGCGGAAAGTGGAAAACGGAGTGTCTTAATACTAGGTTCCCTCTGCCTACCCTACTGTGTGCGGGGTACAGCGTGAAGCTGATTAGGTATATATAATTATCATAAATTTACTAACCATTATACAAATGATAAGAATATTTTTCATACGTAATATGAATAAAAGTACTATAAGACTGTTTATCTACGGATCTCAATTACTTAACCTAAATGTGTGCGAGAGCTGCTCTTTTATAACTCATGTTTTATATATTTGACGCAATTGTAGCGTATTCAAGATTCATGTCTTGCTCTATATATATATTTTTTTAGTTTCACGCTATGTCCTGTACATAGCAGCGTAGGCAAAAGAAACCGGAAACCTAGTGTTAAGACACTCCGTTCCCTTTAAGATATTTCCGTTCCCCACTTTACACAGAATTCTAAAAAGTGTCGGTAAAGGATGTTTACTTTGCCGTTGCTAACAATATTTCCTAAATAACTCTCGACTTAGCGGAATTTGACGCTTTAAAGACCATCCCAGGTCAACAGCAATAAAGTCCATTCGTAAAAAAAAGCGGAATTGTAATTAAGTAAGGTACAGGTTGCGCAAATAACATTAGTAGAATTTGTCTACTGCCTTAATGGCTAAGTATTTTGAGGCAAAAGCTCTCTTAGGCTTGATGAATGATTAATATGTAGTATAAAATACATATATTACGCAATATATTAAGGTAGCCGTATGACAGCTATTAACTGTAAACGACGGTTGTGGGTTCGATTTTCAATCGTAGAAGTTTTTTTAAAATTATTATTTTGCTTATTGATTTGATTTAATTTTTTAATTTATTTTGCTTATGAAGAAAGGAAATAGCGATGTATTTATATATGATTGTTGTTGCTGCTGTATTACGTTAGAAAATTCAATGTTTTCTCTAACTGCGGTGTGAGATATTACGGGCACTAAGACTGTGTCATAAGTCATACTCTAATCTTAGTTATTTCAATTTGGCTACGTCGTACATAAGAGCTAGTAATATTTATAAGACTGAAATTATGCAATATGCAAGATAGGCAGAGGGAACCTAGTGTTAAGATATTCGGTTCCCCATTTGGTGCCGAGCGACGAAATGAAAATATTAATAAATAATAATATATTCCCTTGTGGGAGGATCGAACCGCTAACCGTCGCGTTACGTCGCGTTTGTGCCTCTGGGACACGACGGCCTCGAATAATCAATGAAAATAATGTGGAGAATAAAAAGAGTCAGTACTAAATTTTCTCTATTATCTATCATACATACTCATATATCTAAAAGTAACCTTGAAAGAAAACTACTAATAAGGCTTTATAATAATTAACAAACGTTAGGCTTTTGAATACTATCTTATACCCATATAGGTACAGGATCCATTTGCTGCCTAATGACTCGATCATCGTGTCACGAGCTAATTAATGAGACTAGCTTTGGTTTTAGTTGTCCTTACATTACATAAGATTTGCCTAAAATAAATTAAATCCGAGAAAGTTACAATGGTAGAATATAAATAAAATTGAACTGTCTGTCTATGATTTCAAAAATACTGTGCTTATCAGTGCATATATTTACAAGAAACTAAAACATAAGGAAATGATTTAATTTTTTTGTCTGTCTTTTGTGTATCCGGACTAATCTCCGGAATAGCTGAATCGATTTTTATGGGACTTACTGGCAGATACAGGAGATTGTGGAGCAATATATGGCTACTTTTTGTCTCGAATTTGGGTGGGATCGAGATTTACGCTTTATTTGAAAGATGCTTTCTTAAAGTCAAACGTTTCTTCTTAAATCGAGATGACAAGTTTGGCAAAAAATATTTATATATATAAAAAAAAATTATATTGACGCCAAGTCTATAGTTGAAATATTTTAACGTCATGTGGTAACCTGTATATTATAACAGGATAGACAGAGGGAACTTAATTATTAAGACATTCTGTTTCCTACTCTCTGTAAAATTTTATTAGACATTATATAGCGAACGGCGGAATTAAACGCCGTACTTTATGTACCATAGTATCCCACTGCGCTACGACGAACTTATCCTGCAAAAAACCTTCTTTTACCTTGTCCAAAGTTAACTAGCATCAAACATATATCCACTATCAAAAAATAAAACACCTCAACTCCACAATATCTTTAAACACATTCGGTGGTAACAGCAACATAAGCCAATAAAACGTGAGCTTGATAGCGACCGCGGGCGCTATTTCAAGTGACAACGACTTTACGCGCCACCCCCGGGACCTCTATGGAGTGGTTATTACAGTAATGTATGCAATAATGTTATATTATAGAGTGAAATATATAATATATATTTGTAATAGAATTGATATTTTTGTAGCAGTTATGTTAAAATTAGATAAAAATATTTTGTTATTGAATGTATTATTTGAATAAAATGTTAATATAGTTATTTATGAGAGGCGGCTGACCTTCAAGAACATAGTGTTGATGGTTTTTTTCTTAGCTTCACGCTGTATCCCGCACACAGCAGGGTAGGCAGAGGGAACCTAGTGCTAAGACACTCCGTTCCCTACTTTTTGTCGAATTCTGGAGGCATTTCGTGTTGAGTGGCAGAACTAAACGCAGCGCTTTGCCTCGACACCAGTGCGAAGAAATGGAAATATAAATTTAAGTAAATATTTCATCTCCTGGAGTGGCGATCGAACCCAAAACCAGTCGGTTTCACAGTCACAGAAACAGAATAGTCAGAGAGAACGGAGCGCCAACGGTTTACTTTGCCTCGTCCACTGCCATCAACCTTTTCCTCCATTTTTAAGTGATATTCCTCGAGTACCATCAATACAGAGGCCAGTCGTAGCGCAGCGGCACAAAGTGTGACTATGAAACCGACTGGTTGTGGGTCCGATCCCCACTCAGAGAGATGAAATATTTACTTAAATTTATATTTCCATTTCTTCGCACTAGTGTCGAGGCAAGGCGCTGCGTTTAGTTCTGCCACTCAACACGCAATGCCTCCAGAATTCGACAGAAAGTAGGGAACGGAGTGTAGGCAGAGGAAACCTAGTGGTAGGACACTATGTTTCGCATTTTCCGCCAAATTGAGTAAGCATTGCGTGTTGAGTGGCGGAATTCAACGCCGCGCTTTATTACCTAGAGACACCAGAGCGAAGAAATGAAAATATAAATTTAAATAGATATTTCATTTCCTCTAGCCTACAACCAGTCGCCTTTAAAAAAAAAGATCTAATAAAAATACGTTGTAGCCTCACTAAATCTGTCCCATGTACTCACAAGCGCCCCCAAAATTGCTCGGTTCGACCTGAACAGTTACGTATAAGCTCTCATAACTCAGCTTGTGATCCTCGTTAATAGAAGTCATGGGCCCTCGGCATAATATAAAAATTCTTACACCCAGAGATTTCTGGCCAAAATATTGCGCTTGATGCTATATTTTAAATAGCCTTTTTTTGGGAATTTCACGAAATATCTCCAATTGTTCATGTTAAATGTGATTTGGGAAGAAATATTTGGATATGAGGCTGTCGTGGCACACAGCACCCAACTTCGAACCTGACGGTTATGGGTTTTGGGGATATGGATTATTTTCTTTTCTTCGCTCAATATGGCATTTTCTCAAAAAATTGTCAGTGAGTACATGCGGGGTGAAGTGTCTTAACACTAGTTTCACTCTACCTACGCTTCCAAATGGATAAAGCGTGAAGTTAAAAGAAAAAAACAGGCATGAAAATATGAAGTAAAGCTCTACGAGTATTTAAATAAGCTTTCAATGCTAACTGAATTTCTGTATACAGTATATAATATTAAAATTTCATTAAATAAATTTCCTTAAATAAATTTCCTTAAAAACTTCCCAAAACTTTACTAAAACCGATTTATATGAAATTATTTGAAAATTGAGAGGCTAATAATAATTAAAGTATTTCATTAAAAATCCTCGAACAAACTTTTGCACCCTGGGTGTGCGGTAAGTCATTTTAAATGTCATTATCATGCTCCAATGGTTATTGTTTTGGGAGAACCGATAGCTATGTAAATGGGAAAGTTTGGAAAAAGCCCAAGATTATATTTGGTTTTACGGTTGATTTGATTGGTTTTTAATTATATTTCCATTTCTTCGCTCTGGTGTCGAGGTTAAGTGCGGCGTTGAGTTCTGCCACTCAACACGCAATGCCTCCAGAATCCGGCAGAAAGTGGGGAACGAAGTGTCTTAACACTAGGTTCCCTCTGCCTACCCTGCTGTGTGCGGGATACAGCGTGAAGCTAATTTAATTTTTTTAATTTGATTGGTTTTTAACTTTTATGAAGTTCTTGGACAAAAGGCGGGGTTGAGTTACGTCACTCAATACGCAATGTCGCGGAATTTAAGAAATTATACAAATTTATAAATATTTGAACTTTGAGCAATTTCTTACACTTTTTGGACGACTTTCATAAGGAAAAGCAACGGTTTTTTATTCAAATTACGTTTATATTTTACTACGTTTTACTGTGATTCCACCTCTGTGGTCAGTAGGAAATAGGTAAGAATTAAGATTTGTTTATATTACATGATATTATAAATGCATCGTATCCACAGTGGGTAACATGGAATCGATTACGTCGCCTAGAGGTTATAATAGAATTTTTAATTTGAATCACTATATTTTGAAATCAGCGTATTTAACCAAACAAACTATTAGGCGTTATACTACTAGTATATGCTATTTACAATTTATTCAGTCTTTCCTTTTCTTAAATCGTTTATATCATTAAATTTAGTTGCAGGCCAGTCGTGGCGCAGGAGCACAAGCGTGCGTCTGTAAGCGTGACAGTATAAGTGTGGGTTCATTTCCTGCTCGAGAAATTTTTAATTTGAATTTAAATATTTCAGTTTTTCGCTGTGGTAACGAGGTAAACCACAGCGTTAAGTTTTGCCACTGTATTTCCGCCGATATAGGAACCAAAAAAAATAGATAATACTCTTCTACTAGAACCACATACAAATACATAAACCTAAGTAAGTAACATTTCTAAAACAGTAAGCCAAAGTTAATACAAAATTCGAACATCATTATAGATAACGTACGTGTGATCTAAATGAACTAAATAGTCAAATGGGTATAAGTTTGTTTATAATGTAGTTTAAAACCAAATTAGTTTTCCTTACAAAACACAACGATTCATTAAACTTTGAATAAACAACTTTGTATATAGATTTTGTATGAGATAAATTTGTCTTGGTAATGTTAGGTTTATTATACGTTGATAGTTATATAACTTATTATTTATTGTTTCATACAATATATATATATTACATTTGCAATATATATTACATTTGCAATATATATTAAAATTGGATGAGCGTGAGTTTTAATTTTTTTATCATTAAAGAAAGAATGTCATTTTTCAAGAAAGAACTTCGTCATTCTCTATTCTTCACTTTCCGTCTTAAAAATTGAGGTGGGTTTTAGGGAAAGAATGAAAGTGGAACAAAAAAGAAGAATTAAAAAAAGAAGATTTTTTCTAAAACGTAAATTCTTTGTATTGTCTTTTATATCTCGTCTTGTCGATTATACAGGAGCATAGTCACGTAAAAAACATGAGGATCCCTCGGAGGGCATATATGAAGACATTGGTGACGGTGGACCAGGCACAGATCATAGCGTTTGGCATTCCGTTCTCTTTAGCTGCCCTGCTAAGAATAATTCATCTGGAGAAGCAAAAAAAAAGAATTAAGAAATCTAGTTATATAATATAACCTCTTTTGTGATTTTTTAAAACATTGCAATAATTAAAACAGCCTAGAGAAATGAACCAATTAAAACCTTTAATAATTGCATATTCTCTACGAAGTCATCTTTTATAATTAATTTTTAATTTAAAAAGTATCACTTAGTACGACTATTTACTCCCAATTTAAATAAATAAAAATCAACAAACCGTATAATTTCAAAGCACATTAAGTTAATTTAAAATTGTTCTAACAATCACTCTATCGCTCCATTGTGTCAGAAAGTAATCAATTTGTGAAAAGGTTTCAGCGCGGAATAATAAAGGCTTTCTTTCAAAAGTAGCATTGTTAGCGATGACTTCGATACATTTGAGTAAATATAGGCGGATGGTTCATAAAAATGCTTGAAACAATTCGATTGTAACGAACGTTCTTTTAGAAGTGATTATAATAAAATTTTTAATTTTGAAGTCTTTGTGTTGTAGCGGCATATAATTTTGGGTCCGATTTCCACTTGGGGAAATGAAATATTTAATATCTTCATTTGTCCGCTCTGGTAACCAGGCAAAACGCGGTATCAAGTTCTGCTACTCATCTCGCAATGTCTCAAAAATTCGCCAGAAATTGGGGATGGAATTGTCTGAATGGGGAATGGAATGTCTTCTGACTTTTTCGTGGCTCTTAGTTTCCAGGTCTCCTGTTAGCTGCGCAGCTTTCTGCGGGATTCAGCGTGAAGTTAAAAAAATGAGATCGTGGCCGATGGTTATTGTAGATTCGATTCGTCCTCGGGATAATGATTTGTTTTTTTTTATTTCATTTCTTTGGCCTAGAAACAAGACAAAGCGCAATGTTGAGTTCTGCTACTCAACACACAATGTCTCGAAAACTAGATGGAGATTGGACAACAGAATGTCTTGACAATAGGTTTCAACATAACAAAAACTGAAAAAGCTTTTATTTTTTACCAAATACAAATTCCACTATCATTTATTACATAATTTAATATAATTTGTCCGTCTGTGACCTCGTTTTTGGCTGAGCTAGCCGTTCTAAATGAACGGTAGGTAGGTATACCATAATTTTACTTGTCAAATGATAGTCGACGATAAATGTGAGGTGGTTAGTTCATTCCGATCACGTACAGAGATGTCCTTTGAAGACATTTAGGCCGGTATACGGGTACAGCATCACAAACAGTGCGAGACAAATCTCTGAGTTTTCAGGATTTATTAGTAATAATGTACTTATGTTTTGTGTAATGGAAGGTATTTTTTTATGTATTTAACAAGGATATTATGTTATATCATTAATGGGTAAAGCCTAAGAGTAGCAGGCTGTGGCGGAGGGATACAAACGTGCGATTGGAAACGCGAGAGGTTGTGGGTGCGATTCCCACTCGACGAAATTAAATATTTAATATTTTAGTTTGAGGCCAGTTATGGCGCAGCGGCACGAACTGTAACTGTAAAACCGACTGGTTGTGGGTTCGATCCCCACTTGAGGAGATGAAATATTTACTTCAATTTATATTTCCATTTCTTCGCTCTGGTGTCGAGGCTAAGCGCGGCGTTCAGGTCTGCCACTTAACACGCAATGCCTCCAGAATTCGGCAGAAAGCGGGGACGGAGTGTCTTAACAATAGGTTCCCTCTGCCTAGCCTGCTGTGTGCAGGATACAACGTGAAGCTGATTTTTTTTTAGTTTCCTCTCTCTGGTAACGAGGCAGAGCGCGGTGTTGAGTTCAGGCACTCAATCCGAAATGCCTATAGAATTTAGTGGAAAGTGTCTAAATGGAAACGGAGTCTCTTAACACTAGATTATAGGTTGACTACCCTGCTATGTGTGTGATACATCGTCAACTGTACAGGTATGTGGGATAATTTATAAGAAATATCGGTTTTACCTGTGGCTTCCATTTGCCACTCTGCCCCGAGTTCAGGAGACATTGCGTGTAGAGTGGAAAAACATAACGCCGCGCTTTATCTCGTTACCAGATAGAGAAGTGGAATTATTAAATATTTCATTTTCTCGAGTGGGAATCGAACCCACAACCTGTCGCGTTTACAGTTGGGCAAACGGCAGAGGCACACTTATGCACTTGGGTAACCCTGCGCCGCGACTGGTCTCTAACCAATAAATTAAGTAATACTAAGGTAAATGAACCTATTAACGTACGAACACGTGCCATTAAGCTATTATAGGTCATTTACTGACATCTAAGGCGTCTCCCAAGTATTTGAAACACCAAAATACCGCCCTTTAACCGTATTTGGGAATTACATTTAATTAGAAACGACGATGCTATTATCGAGATTCTCATAAAATGAAGGTGGATCTTGCCTAGTTTATGACTGAAAACGCGTCTGGTTGTGGGTTCGATCCCTACTCGAGGAAAATAAATATTTATTTGAATTTATATTTTCATTTTTTTGTCGCTCAACACGCAACGCCTCTATAATTCGGCGGAATATGAGGAACAAAGTGTCTTAACACTAGCTTCCCTCGGTTGTATACGGGATATGGCGTAAAGCTGATTTGATTATATTTATTTAGAAAACGTATAAAAAATTGAACGTAGCAGGATTCGACGTTTATACGTTTCCTAAATAAGTATTTTTGTTTCCTAAGTGTCAATAATACTGTAAAAATGTTAAAAATATTCTAATAGTTGCTTATGCTATTTTTATTCAGGAATATTTGAAGATTTACAGTTTTTTGGCTTTACGCTATATTCTAAATAGAAGATACGCTGAGACATTTACTGTTAAGGCACTCCATATTCGATTTTTGGGCAAATTTTCGAGACATTGCATGTCAATTGGCAATCCATGCTTTGTGTCGATACCAAAGCAAGATAATGAAAGCAATTTATTCCCTCGAGTGGGAAACGAACCCACAACTATCGCGTTTTTAGTCACGACGACTTCTATATAATAAAAAAAACGAATAATAAAAAAGATAATACATACTTTTACCATTTTATCTCAAGTGTAATATATAAAGAAAGTTCCAAGACCTATCAATATCAGGATAGGATTAAAAAAGGATCTATATATTAGATCTTAAGTTCATAACTCGACTGTGAATGTTGTAATTTATTACTTAAGTATAATTTATCTTGTGCATGTGCGTGCGACATCTTGACTTTTTGTTCTATTGAATTGTCAGATTATAATTGTATTCATGATTAAGATGATTTTCGTAATCATTGTTTAGAGATGTAATTTCTTATGTTAAATAAAATTATTTTAATTTGAATTTTGTTACAGAGGCCTTCGTGGCGCAGCGGCAAAGCGTCTGATTGTAAACGTAACGGTTGCGGGTTCGATTTCCACTCGGGAGAAGCAATTTACGCTCTGGTATCAAGACAAAGCGCGGCGTTGAATACTGCCACTCAACATGCAATGTCTCGAAAAATTAGGTGGAAAATTGGGAATGAAGTGTCTTGGCATCACATTCCCTCTGCCGACCCGGATATGTGCGGGAAAACAGGTGAAGCTTAAAAAAATAAAATCTGTATTTTTTTTATAAACTCTAAAGAAAAAAAAATCTAGTTACCCTCGAGTTAAGCGAATTCTTAAACAACGTTGAACAAAAGCTTGACTTTAAACTGCAAGATTAAGAAAGCATTTATCTTTGTAGTTTTTGTAACTAAATAACTTTGTTAGGATTCATCCTGCCGTTTCCTTTGAGCACTTAATTAAGTCAAATTTACTATTTATAAAAAGTTTTTAAATAAGAAGGTGTAAAGTATGATTCCTGTGATCCTTACTCGAGGAAATGAAATATTTATTTACATTTATATTTTCTTTTCTTTGCTCTGGTTTTCGCCACTCAACATGCAATGCCTCCAGAACTCGGCGAAAAGAAGAAGACTAGTGTCTTCACACTAGTTTCCCTCTACCTACCCTGCTCTGTGCGGTATACAGCGTAAAGCTATTTTTTTTAACATTTTTTTAATCATTTTCACGCTGTATCCCGCCTGTAGCAGGATTCATCGCCAGCCAGATTTTTTTCATTATCATTATCTCACTACGCCACGACAGCCTTTTACAATTTTAAATTAAGAAATTTATCTTTTGAGGCCGTCGTGGCGCAGGGGCACAAGCATGCGACGGTAAACACTGGGGTTGTGGGTTCGATTCTCACTCGGGGAGTATTTCAATATTTAAAATTTTCATTTTCTCACTCTGGTAGCGAAGCAAAGCGCGGCGTTGTGTTCCAGTTCCACAACTCAACACGCAATGCCTTAAGAATGTGGCGGAAATTGGGTAGCCAAAGTATGTTAATGGAAACATATTGTCTTAAAACTAGATTCCCTCTGTTGAAAAAAAATAAGTAAAGCTAAAAAAATATGTATTTTTTACTATCTTTAAAAAAAAGGTCTCAAAAGAGTATTTTGACATGTGTGTTGTGATATTATTGGAACAAGATAATAATTGAGTATGATGATCCTTTTGGACTTCCAAAGTCCAAACATGTGTACAAGATTAAAATAATAAAAAAATACATTTTTTCACAAATTTCCCGTAAACGTGATATAAAAAAATCATTATTTTCTTTTCACTTAAGTGACGTTCATCACAACTAGATGAGCAGCATCTTCATAAAAACGGTTCAGTATATTTTGGTATTTATGTATCCAGGAAATTTTTGCAGCATCTAAAATGTAGGTAGGTAATTCAGAAATACTTAAGTTTAAAAAGGCAGAGTACGTCAATGATCGATCCAGTGGTAGATTCCTATAGGGCTGACCCTACTGACATTTTTATGGTATTTCGGTTTCTATGTATTAGCATCTAGCATATAATTCTAATAAGCCAAAATATTTCTATTTACTAACAAAAATACCTGTATGTGTGTATGCCATATTTTAAAGTTTGAAAAGAAAGTTTGGCTAAGTTTGAATTGGTGATATTTTATTCTCCGCTTTCTGTCCGTCTTATATATTTAATATTATTAATTATGGAAACCGGTCAAGTGTGAGTTGTCTCAAGAATATCAGAGTTGTAGATCAACGGGAACCACAACTTATAAACGTTGACAAATTTAAGTTTGCAAGTGTATGCACTCATGTCGTATGATATATTTCTTCTTCTGATATATGACATATTTCTTTTTTTTTCATTTATTTATATTGTTGAGGCCAGTCGTGGCGCAGCGGCACGAGGTGTGACTGTAAAACCGACTGGTTGTAAGTTCGATCCCCACTCGAGGAGATGAAATATTTACTTAAATTTTTATTTCCATTTCTTCGCTCTGGTGTCGAGGTTAAGCGCGGCGTTGGGTTCTGCCACCCAACACGCAATGCCTCCAGAATTCGGTAGAAAGTGGGGAACGGAGTGTCTGCCTGCTGTGTGCGGGATACAGCGTGAAGCTGAATTTTTGGTTATATTTTTATTTATATTGTAATTTTTCACTTCATGAAAAAATTTCTTAAGTCCATAAGTACACGGGTAGTACCTTATAGGTTTTGATAACGTGGCAACTTTTATACAATATTCAGTAAAAACTAAGCATAAATGTTCAATTATGCATCGGTTTTTTGTTGACTTAGAAGTTGGATTTTTACTGTGCTCCAAGGGATCGTAGACCTGAATATACGATCTTTAGATAAGGTCTTGACAAACGACAACAAAGTGATCCTATAAGAATTCCGTCTTTTCCTTTTGAAATGAGGAAGACCTGCTAATATCAAACCACAACAAAATTAGTCTTATAGAAAACATATAAATATAGAAAACCATACTAAGTATGGTAAAAACAACTTTATAAAATTATATAAATAAATTATTGAACGCAACCATTTTAACCTAAAATGGAGATATTTCAAAAGATTAAACTGTTAAGTTAGGTATTAACGGATCGACCTACAGCTTTGGATTCAAGGTTTAATTACAAGCACTAAGCCCCGACAAGTGGCTGAACCGTATTTACATGGATATTATGATTTTTTTACATTTCAAGGAGAAAGATTGAGATATTAGTTATAGAAAATTTTTAAAACGCTTTTTTATAAAGTAAGTATTATAATAAAATTGCTAAACATTATTGTTTTTGGCTTTTTTTATTAATGAGGTATTCCGCATGTAGAAGGATAGGCAGAGAGAAACAAGTGGTAAGTAAGATACGAGGTTCTCCATGCACCGCCTTATTTTCGATACATTTTTATCGTTACCAGAGCGAGAAAATCGAAATAATCGAATCCGCAACCGTTGAGTTTCCTAACGCTATGCCGCTGTGCCACGACGGCCTCTACACAATTATATTTTGCTGAAAAAAATCAAGATCTTTTTTTTTTTAAATTATTTAATATGTTTAAGTTATTTTAGTTAGAGATACACGAAGATGAATATTGAGGTCCACGTGGCGCAATAGCGCGTGATCTGCTAATCCCCATTTCTACGCTCATGACTTTACTTAAGGCAAATACATTCTTCACTTTGGCTCATTTAGACACTTTATGTAATAAAAATTAGTAAAAGTCTACATTTTTTGACTTTGAAGTCACATCGCATAAGCCATTTCAATTACGTCAAAAACAAATTGAATTCAATTTATCAATGGCCAAAAATAATACGTAAGCCAGTCGTAATTATATGAATTTATCTCCATACTTCAAACAATAGGCTCAAAGACGGTGAAGGCGAATTCTGCTTTATTAACTCAGTTGAATCAAACTTTCCACCAAAACATTTCATAGTACGTCCCAAGGGGTTGCGGTTACAGATTAGTTTGAGATGCAGATGTGGTGGTGAATGTCATTATAAATATGGATAGGATGCTGTTGTTAAATCTGAATGTACACGCGAATGTATTTATACTGTATTTATATGTTTTTTTAAAAACATAATAGACAAAGCAAGACGTTGGATCCAGGAAATCAGCACAGTCTCTCAAAAATGAGCAAAAAGGAGAGAACGGATATGTCACATGTTAAATAGCATTAGCCACATTGTAGATATACAAAAAAATCTAATTTCTAATAGACATTTTTTATAGGTTAATTTCAAAATATATGATAACTAGCTTTTAACTGCGCCTTCCCAACCATATTCAGGAAAAATAATGAAGTCACTTCGAAACGATGTCCTGATTAACCTAAAATATATTAAAAGCAAATACATTTATTTTGTGTACATAAGGCCGCCGTGACGCAGCAGCAGCACTGTTAACGGGACCTTTTTTGGATTCGATTCAAATGTGTTTTTGGTAAGAAGTCCCATTTTGGTAACAAGACAAAGCGGCAGTTTGAATTCCGTCACTTAACACGTGATATCTTTATCCTGCAGGTTCTTTCGTCAGATAATTTAGTGTTAAGACACTCTGATCCTCACTTCTCCCAATTTTCGAGACACTACACTGAGTGGCAAATATCAACGCTTCGACATTCTTAATTTTACTAACGCACATATATTTGGCACTTCTATCTTACCCATCTATGCAACGACAATAGTGCCTCATTAATTTCATCGGGCGCCATTGATTAACAACTGACGGTCCACAATAAGATTTATACCAAAATATGTTTTGCTTTCGCAGCGGTAATTGCACTGAAATTAAATTAAATAGATTCCTAGCCAAGCTGGGGGTGTAATTAGTAATTTAATTTTGTAATGGTTTGTTTAATTGAATCGGTCTTAGCAATATTTATACTTTAATTTTACGATTTTTATATCCTCAAGTTGTATTTTGTATATAACAAGGAAGGCAGAGGGAACCTAGTGTTAAGACACTCCGTTCCCCTCCTTTCACCAAATTTTTTAGGCATTGCATGTTGAGTGGCGCGACTCATCGACGCGAGGATCCAAAATACCAGAACTAGAATATTAAAATATTAAAGATTTCATTCCCTCTAGAAGGAATCGAACCCATAATCGTCACGCTAGTACAATATAAAAAACGATATATAATATAAAAGATCTCTTAAAGTATTCAGTATTAAGATAAGTACAAAGTTTGTTACAGAAAACTTACACAAAACGTCGTCAGGTCGTTTTTGTGTGATATTCTAAAGTTTACTATTACAATAAGAAAGTTTCTATTCTGTACGCGAATAGTTCTTATAAAGTGAACAATAAACTTGGCAACATTTTTTATAAAAGTAATTAGACCTGATGGCGTATATTTGATCCGTCATCCTTGAAGTAAACGCTGTCGTGGTGCAGCGGTAAAAAGTGTGACTGTAAACGTGACGGTTGTGGATTCGATTTCCATTTGAAGGAATGACTTTTTCATTTTCTAACTGTTCTAATCTCTGGGCTGGCGCACCACAGTATCGATTTGAACCATTATATCACATACTACGTAGAGCCGTTCCAATCGTTGGTGATCCAATGATCTGTGAAAGGTGACTGTTTGACCTGTTACCTGTTGCCAAATTTCTAATCGCACAGTACGTCACAAACTCAAATACCATCCACACCATCTTGATGAGTGGCACTCCAAGACTGTGCGGTTTCGTAGGAACTTCCTTTCTTGCGCTACGCAACTGTGGAATAGGGTACCTTCGGCAGTGATTCCAGGTCGATGCCGGCAAAGCACCTGTAGCATCTCTGGTGTTACACAGGGTCGTGGGCGGCAGTGATCACTTACTATTAGGTGACCCGTACGCTCGGTTTTTTACCGCCGCCCACGCTCCGTGCAACACCAGATGAGCTTCAGGTGCGTTGACGGTCTTTAAGGTGGAGATAGACGCGGTTTTTGAAGGTACCCATGTCATATTGACCTGGAAACACTGCCGCGGATAGGCCATTCCACAGTTCCGTGGCGCGTGGAAGGAAGTTTCTACGAAACCGCACAGTAGTGGACTGCCACGTATCCAGGTAGTGTGGATGATATTTTAGCTTGTGACGTACTGTGCGGGTAGAAAATTCGTTTGCCTCGGCTTACCTACCGTAAAGTAGTACGAGAGGCATAAATTAACATTTACTTGATTTTACATTCGAGGCCGTCGTGGCGCAGTGTGACAGTATCTCGTCGTAAATGTGATGGTTGTAAGTACGATCCTTACTCAGTGGAATTATTATATATACTTTCGTTGTGGTAGACAAAGTTTGGTGTTGATTTCCTCGTAATGTTCGAAAATAGGGTGGCATGAGGGAAACGGAGGTTCCCTCTGCCTACCCTGCTATGCGGGAAAAAGTGTGAAAAAGAAATGATAATAAAAAGCAAATCGATATCTCGGAGTATTTATCAAGGCCTAATATGTAATAATGATGTATTTTTTAAAAATACTTGACACAATACGGTGTATAACGGCTGCTTTCGCTTATTGCGTAAGATACGTGAAACCTGGTGATTTTATTTTTAATAACTTATTTCCAAGTTGAATAGAGCAGAATCGTAAAAAAGGGGTGAATAAAAGAAAAGCTTTCGAAGCTTTACGCTAGCAGAGCGTGGTTTCGATCCACGGACCTCTGGGTTATGGGCCCAGCACGCTTCCACTGCGCCACTCTGCTCTATACAATATTAGCCAAAATAATTATTACAATAGAAGTGCCTGCGGTAACTCTAACCGCAGGCAGGTACATTAAGGTACATAGAAACGATTAACGTCATGTTATATAGCCTAATAACTTTTTTCGATAAATGGACTCCAATTTTATTTACAATAACAAAATATAACAAAATAGTTGTAGCTTGCTAAATAAAAACATTATAGCTGTTTATTAGCTAAAGTAATTAATATTTTTCAGTTTAGAAATTAGATAGGAATATTGGACTCTTGTTTTTTTTTCTCTTCATTTTGCATTTTTCGCACATTTAGGAATTGGTTAAACCTAACACACCGCACCTTGTTTCTAATTGAGCAACACCTATGAACACTGTCCTTTTAAACAGAGTTTGAGCAAGCAATTAACACATACAATAAACACGTCAATATTAGAATTGGCGGATCCTAACGCTACGTCTTGTCTTAACAAATTTAGTAACATTTATAAGCACTGCTCCTGTAAATTAGATTTAAGCAAGCAATTAAAGCAACCAAGAAAAAAATTTTTTACGTCCATTTTAAAAGTAGGCGGAACCCAACACCGCGCCTTGTCCATCAAATCAATTCACACTGATAAATCTAACTCTTTTTATAAATAAGAATTAAATAAACAACAACGTCGAATCTGTTATTTTTCAATTGTTATTACAAATTATAGGCGACAACAAATATAATGGTCCTTTTATAAAACTGTTACAAAAGTATCGATACACAATAAAATGAATAGAAAAAAATATTTCTTTGTTGTTTCCAATATAAAAATGTTTGACCTTAAAATTTATATAAAAGGCGCCTTTCAATTGTCAAATATATAAATGAAATTATGTTGATATATTATCTTTCTATTATAAGGAAAAGGTTTGTGGGAGTTCTTTTATAATTGACTAACTTTTACCTACATGTAGGTGGAGATCCCATCGTTTAAAACTGTAGGGATTAGATTTTCTAATGAAACTTATATTTAAGAATGATAATACATGATAGTAGAATAGATTACACTAGGGTTGCCCAAAAAAATCCTGCCGCAATCACCTTTAATTAATGTTTTTCGTAACTCGTTTTTGGAGAAAATTGCACTCATATGTTTTTTATGTGAATCGCACATCATTTGAAAGAAAATCGCATAAGGAATTGGAAAAACAATGGTTGCCAGCTCTCAGTCTGCCGCAAGTCCAAGGTTGCCTGGTTTAAAGAGGTTACTTAATGTGA
>JAATLQ010000964.1:0-21589 GCA_013421005.1 Heliconius erato x Heliconius himera
GTGTTAAGACACTCCGTTCCCCACTTTCTGCCGAATTCTGGAGGCATTGCGTGTTGAGTGGCAGAACTCAACGCCGCGCTTAACCTCGACACCAAAGCGAAGAAATGGAAATATAAATTTAAGTAAATATTTCATCTCCTCGAGCGGGGATCGAACCCGCAACCAGTCAGGATCAATCATAGAATAAACCTAATATTATGAAAATAAAACAAAATATTTTTTAATAAACAGCTTATTACCCTAATTTGAACTTAGAGAAATTAAAAGAAAAAAATTGTACAAGCTATTTTTTTACTTTTCATAGATGATGAAACATTCGCTAAAATGGAGTCTCCAATATTTATTAAGTGGTAGTCTAATTCCATTACGTAGTCTTCATACTCACAGGTATCAGTATCTTCATTCTCGTCACAGTAAATTGTCACTTCCTCTTCTGATTCCAAATGCATTTTTGAGTCAGTTTCTTGTAAAGAAAAGTTCAGTTTAGTTTTGTTTTTCTTTCGCGGTATTTTGTTATATATAATAATAGCAGTTTTGAACTGCCCCCCTTATTTTGTTCAAAGCTGCCTCAGTGGTATTTGAAAAATTAAAAACGTTTTTTTTTCAAGTAAAAGTATAAAAATTGTATTAATTTCTAGTTTATTGCATGATATATTCTAACTAAAAGAGGAAAAAATAAAACCATATACCTTGAATTGGATCCCTGCGATCCTTACGCGCTTATTTAAAAATGTATAAAATTTTTCCTAAAAATCAAACACTCCTCGTAACTCAACCACGGGCTCTCATATATCAGCGGTGACAAGTGACACGTGTGCAGGTTAGTGCTGCCACTACTCAAAAAAAATCTAACAAAATTTCTTTTTAAAATAGCTCTGTTAACACATATTTTCATAGGTGCCCCTGTTCAAAGCTACCCCCCTCTCCCCTAAATGGATTTTCAATAACTTAAACGTATTAACTTTCATATTCATCTGTTTACAGTCCTTATTAAGGACTTGGCTCCATCTTTATTATTTTTATAACTACTTAATTAATATCTGTACGAAGTCCGTTCTCCAAAATGATAAGCTACCTATAAAATATTATATGATTGAGGCCAGTGGCTGTAAAACCAACTAGGTGTGGGTTCGATCCCCACTAGAGGAGATGAAATATTTACTTAAATTTATATTTCCATTTCCTCGCTCTGGTGTCGAGGCAAAGCGCGGCGTTGAGTTCTGCCACTCAACACGCAATGACACCTTCGAATTCGGCAGAAAGTGGAAAACGGAGTGTCTTAACACTAGGTTTCCTCGGTCTACCCTGATGTGTGCGGGATACAGCGTGAAACTGATTTAATTTTTTTTTTGTCTATTTTACAATATTATTATAAACCAATCTAATATATTTTTTTTTATTAATTTTTATTAATATAATTAAATAAAAATATTAAAAAGACAATATATATTTTAAAACTGTAAATAATATATTTACTGTACATATACATTGTAGTTTAATTTTAGAGTTAGAGTCTGCAATGCGAAATGTATAGTGTATTTAAAAAATATATATATTAGACATAATTTCCAAATATAAACTTTGATATTATATATATAAGTGCATATTCTTTTTTCTTTGCATATTTCGCTAGATAAGTAGGCATATATAACGACATTCAATGACGTATTTTTGACAATAAAAAATTGAGGAAAAGCTTACGATATATATTTAAATCCCCCGAGTAGTATTCGAACTCTTATTTACCTCTCAACAGCGCCAATAAGTTGTCACAGAGTAATTTATTGTAATAATTATTGCTTGAATATCTTTCAAATCTTATTCTATCTAAAGAATACCCTTATTGTTTTAAAATCCTTATCTATATATATAAAAGGACTTGTGATGACTGACTGAGGTAAGACGCACGCAGAGCCGTAACCGCTGTGCGTAGAAACGTGAAATTTGGGCTGATGTTTATTTTCATATTCTGGACATCCTCTAAGAAGGGAATTTGAAAAATTTTAACCCTAAAGAGATGAAATAGGGGTTGCAAGTTTGTATGGGAAAAAAATTTAATCTGTACCGATTTTTATAAAATTTGAAATTCAGACTCTTAAAAATATTTCATTGAACAAGTGTTTCATGGTTTTTAAGAATTCACCCCCTAAAGGTTCATATAAGGGGTCGAAAATTTATATGGAAAAATCTTTAAATTGCCACCGATTTTTATAAAAATTTAAATTCAGACTGTCAAAAATATTTTATTGAACACGTGTTTCGTGGTTTTTTTAGAATTCACTCCTAATTAGCGGGCGAAGCCGCGCGCGCCCTCTAGTTCATTCATAGAATGATTTACAGTTCAAAGTTTTGGCTAAATACCAAAGAAGTCATTTAATTGTTCCAAATTAGCCATTTCTTTGTATAGCAAGTATATAATAAAAAAATATGGTTTTCTTGCTCGCTTATAATTACAAACTACATAACATATTAGTATATGGTACAAAAATGTTCGGAAACATAACTCATGAGGATTTAGCATTTTTTTTAAAAAATAGGTACATATTTGGAAAGCTCATTAAAAATGCTTATAATATACGTAAATACGTCACAAATTGCTGTTTTAGTCTATTCATGTTAAGAAAATATATTATGGGAGCGTCAAAGAGAAAATTCCTTATATAATACAGTGCAATTTAGCTTCATATTAAAATTAAAGTGATATAATCAAAATACCAAGAATAATTGAAAATAAACGTTATAAAGATATACTTTGACAAGACCTTAACATAATGTTATATTAGTGGTTCAATTCGTACTGAATACTTTTTTACCATGTTTTTGGGTTCATAAGTCACAACCTCCACTATGTTAAATCAGATGTGTTGTGAATGTTGTGTTTATTACATTTGCCTAAACAAATGTAATGGGATAAATAAATTGTTTTGGATTTCAACGCACAATATGTTTATATATTTATTTTTTTCAACTTAGAGAGCCAGAGAGGACAGTCCTCTACAGTAGTTTAAATATACATAATGTATCAAATTAAACTCACTGAGTGTTCTGGCGAACACGTCATACCCGATAATACTTGGCGGAGAAGGCTGAAATTTGTCATTTATCACCTTTGGAAGGCAAAAAATGTGAGCTAAGACGGACGTACAATTGCCGTTTATATAATAAGACATTTTGCAAGAACGTTATGGTTGCTTAAATATATTATATTTATATTATATCAGCTGTATCCCACACTCAGAAGGGTTGGCAGAGGGAACTTAGTATTAAGACACTCGTTTTCAACCGAATTCTAGAGGACGGACTTTAACGCCGCCATTTGTCTCGACACTAGAGCGAAGAAATGAAAATATAAATTTAATTAAATATTTCATTTTTTCGAGTGGGGATCGAATATTATTCTATGAAAATTCATATTTTACTTTACTAGTAACTTTAACTTACCATCTCCGTATTTATAAGCGACCAATCTCCCGCAATATGTTTGTGGGATTCCCCATGTAGGTCAAAGCTGGTGTTACACGAACCATCTATATTCGGTATTTGTGACACAAAAAAAAATGGTGTTTAGCTGGGTCTTGCCCAGACCCAAGAGTGTAGTGGAGGCTTGGTAAAACTAAAACTATAAATGATGTAATTTTAAATAAATGTAGTTCATATGAATTTAATCTATACTAATATTATAAAGAGGTAAGATTTGTATTTTTGTATGTATGTATGTATTGTTTTCACACAAAAACTACCGGACCGATTTCAAAAATTCTTTCACTATTAGAAAGCTGCATCTTTACTGATCCATATAGGCTATGTGACATTTTAAAAAAAATAGGGATCCTTAATAAAAATGCAATAAAGTAACCCAAGGTGTGAAGAAATTGATCTTAAATATTCTATCATCGCGTGCGCTGCGAAAACTATTGATGATAGAACAAAACAATGTTCTACAATATTATAGAATGCATCAAGATCTATAAAAAAGTCCGCGATACCATATATCCAACTACTGTAGTTATGCCAATATAACTACTTTTTTATATTTTATAAGTTGACGAAAGTGCCGACAATAATCAAACCATATTATTCATACCTCTGTATTAATCCTTATCCTATTAACTGATATTTTATTAGAAAATATTTCAATATCTTTAAAATACTTTTTAAATTATTAAAATCGGACATTCTATTCAAAAGATATAACGAATTTAAAAATAGCAATCTAAAGAAAATCATGTAATAATAAAATAATGCGGTATGTGTGGCCTCGCGCACCGTAGCGGAGTGAGTCTGCGAGGGTGAGGGGATCGTACATCGATATCACTAAAATTATGAAGACAACTGATTAGATTTTTTGTTTCTTTATTTGAATTGAATAGGCCCCGAAGCTACGCGAAGGGATTTGAAAAACAAAACAACTTTTACAATTAGAACTTTTACAATTAGACGACTAACGTGTAAAAAAATATTTAAAAAACCTTATATCGCGTACGCTGTGGAAATTATTAAGAATGTACTACATAGTGATGTACTACAATTTTATAGAAGACATCAAGATCTACAAAAAAGTTTACGATACCATGTGTTACTGTTAGAGTTATGGGACTATAACTAATTTTCAAAGTTCGTATTATCGTAGTACAGAGGAACATCAAAAAAATATACGTAGATATTATTGGGATAGAATAAAAAGAGTCGACGCCGTCGAGGCCCAGGGGCACAGGAGTGTGACTGAAACGCGGCGGTTGTGGGTTCGATACCCACTCAAGGAGATAAATTATTATTTCTTAATATTTTCATTTCTTCGCTCTGGCACCAAGGCAAAAGCCCGGCCTCGAAAAATTCGCCGCAAAGTGGGGAACGGAGTGTCTTATGTTCCCTTTGCCTACCCTGCTGTGATACAGCGTAAAGCTAAAAAAAATAAAAGGAGTGTGTAATTCCTCTATAGATATACTGTTTCATATGTGCTGTAGTTTATCTATTTTTTTCAATTATTATTACCAGTACAGTATCGATACTAATGTGGTTTCTATATCTTTATATATATTTATTATTTTTTTATCCTTTAGTGTTTTTCAAATGGAAAACATAGACATTTATTTAATTTGAGAAAATATTTTATTTACTATAAAAATGTTGGTAGTTTTTATAATTTTAATAGAATTCAACAACTTTTTTAAATGTTATTACCTTAAATGCACTGTAATAACTAATAGAAGTTATATTTTAACCAGGACTTTTTGCGGAATTTATATGGGAAAAATTACGTTTGCAGCGTGCGCGCAGTTACAGTTTACCTAGACAAATATGAAATAACTAAACATTTTTCTATTAAATATGATAATTCTTGCAAGCAATATCAAATCAATTCCCAAATGACTTAAATTTATAATAATTTTGTGCACAACAGTGGGACCAAACTAAAAAATAATCCATTTTTAGAATTCTGTACCTCAAAAGGAAAAAAACGGAATCTTTATCACTTGGATTAGGATCCCTTTGTTGTCCGTCTGTCCGTCTTTAATTGTCATTATAAATGCATAACGCAAACTATAAACAGCTGTATCGACTAATGTTTCATTTATCCCTTACTCTCAGCATATAATAAGTTACTTTGACCATTTAATTTAAATAAAAACTCTCATTTACTGTTTTTCATTTTAATAAGTGCTTTAGAAGCTGTAACACGGATTTAAAATTACATAACTAAAAATCTTTGCTGCGATATGGCTCGACCCCCACTACCCGTCGTTTGCTTATAAAAGTGCATCCGCCACGGCCGCCTAGCTCCTTTCCCCCGGGCGTAGAAGGAGGACCTGGTCATGTTGTCAAAGGCTGGGAAGAGCCCACCACGCCGTGAGGGCTACTGACCTATAACCCTTATCAGCGCGGTGTTATTCTTTCAGTTATTTCTTCCACTTCTCTAGCACCACGAAGCAAGCAGTTTCGCGAGTGGGCATTCAATCAGCCTGTGCAGGTGGCCAGAGGGGGCTACTGCGCTGAAGCAGCGACTAACTGACAGAAGATTGCAATAGTTCGTCGACGTACCACCCACTTTCGGCTTTATTTTATAAGGTGCTCAGAGCCGGCACAATCACGTCGCGTATGTCCTTACCGACTACCTACCTGACAGGACATTTTGCGTGAGAGTGCAGAGCGTAGCAGCTACTCGATCGCTGCCGGTGTTCCTCAGGGCAGCATTTTGTCACCTGTCCTCTACGCATTATACACCGATGACATCCCAACGCAGACGGCCACGATATTGACGCTCTACGCTGACGATATTTCCCTCTCGAAGTCTCTAAATCCCTACCAAACAACCAAGATACTCTAGCGAGCCCTTGACCAGATGCCAAACTGGCTAACAGAGTACAGGGTTGCTCTTAACGTCGCCAAGACACAGCCGATTACATCTATCGCTGAGCCAGCAGGTCCCCTGAAGCAGCAGAGCGACTACCTGAAAGTTGTTATTGACAGAAGACTTTCGTTGACAGGGCAAGTCAAGAAAGCCGCGAGGACTGCAATGTTTCTGCTACGACCACTCAGATTCCACCTACCCATAAGAACGAAGCTATAGCGCTACAAGGTGTGAGTCAGGCCTTATCTTACCTACGCCAGTACCAATCAACAAGGAACCCTGCAGGTGGTCCAGAATTTCACTCTCTGGCGAGTGACCCAGAAACTATACTACGTGAGGAATACCACGCTTCACCGCAACCTAAAAATAGAAAGAATCCAACTCGGATATAATGCGTTACTACGCGCTGATGTTACCTGCACCTAAGGAGCATCGCCCAATGCACACCCGGCCGCCAGAGGGCAGACGTCGTCTTCCGAGTGACTTTCTATCGTTCCCCGAATCCAACTACTGAGCAGTCATCTAGGTCGCTGGTCACTTAAGCTGGACCTCCCTGAATGAGGGTCTCAACTGGCTGAGCTGACCGTTCAGGTGGCATTTGATTATCCTTCCAATCGCACCAAAAATCATTCTCCATGTATCTGCTCTAGGACAGGTACACAGTCCTAGGAACAAAGCCAAAGGGCCCCTAACGACGCACCCATATTGATGGGTGCCGCTTGAGACCACAGCCCGGAGGCCAACGCCCTGATGCCGTTCCCCAGCGCCAGAAGAAAGGAGCTGGACGAGAGAATGCTTCAATGTTAGCTCTATAGTAAAGTAGGTTTAGAAGCAATTGCACATATTTAGGAGCTCCCTAAATAATTATAATGTATTATTTCAGCGCAACATAGGTATATGATTTCATCTTTCGTTTAAGTATTTTTAAATAAAAGGATATTAGGTAGACTACCTGCTATGTTGTTTATGATTTTTACCATTTAAGTATTCTGTTGTTTGTGTCGTTTATTTAAGTTAATAATTTAGTAGTTTAAGCGGGCGAAGCCGCGAGTGGGTCGCTAGTTAATAATAATTTTATTAAATCACAAATTTGTATTGAATTGAAGATTTAAAAAATTCAATAGTTTAAAAAGTTAAATAATATAACACAAAATGTGTGGTAATTTATAAATTTATTGGAATATGCAAAACACACTAATTCATAATATTTAAAGTAGGGTTTACTTACAATATACATATAATATATATCTCATATCTACAGAATTTTCTTTTTTTTTATTTCACGCTATATCCCGCACATAGCAGGGTATGCAGAGAGAGAGAGCCGGGGGACCTAGTGCAAAAAACAGTCCATTAAGGTACTTCCGTTCCCCAGTTTTCGACGCATTCTGAATCCATTGTATGTCGAATTTTTAAACAAGGAAAATAAAATATTAAATATTTCATTTTTTCAAGTGGGAACCGAACTAACAACCTGTTGTATTTACAGTGGCACGCTTGTGCCTATGCGCCACAACTGGCCTCAAATAATTTTCTAATAGTAACAAAATTCATATCGGCGAGGTATTACGTCAAGAAAGTAAACTAATGTGTTTTTTGAGGTATTGCGTGTTGAGCGGTGGAGCTCAACGGCGCGCTTTTGTCTGGAGACCAGAGCGGTTATTGATTATTTAAATAAATAAATCAGCTTCATGCTGTATCCCGCACACAGCATGGTAGGTAGAGGGAACCTAATGTTAAGACACACCGTTCCCCACTTTCTGCCGAATTCTGGAGGCATTGTGTATTGAGTGGCAGAACTCAACGCCGCGCTTAGCCTCGAAACCAGAGCGAAGAAATGGAAATATGAATTATACATATTTCATCTCCTCAAGTGATGATCGAACCCACAACCAGTCGGTTTTACAGTCACACTTCGTGCCGCTGCGCCACGGCTGGCGATTTGAATTGATTATTTATTCTTATTATATAGAAAAAAATATACTGTCACGTATAAACCTGGAAAAAATATTTCCTCAAAAGGTAACAAGACACCAACGTTTTTATACTTGAACTCGGGTACAAATTACGTGACACAATAAACCAATTTTGTCACAAACATCGTTAATGCTTCTTTGAAAATTTTCGCTCACATAACAAAGTGAGATCAAAATCAGATATGTCATAGAATGTAAAAATAATCAGAAGTAACACGTATAGTATTAAATTTACTTTCAATTTCGTAAAGCCAATCGTAACATTATGCGTAATACAGTCAGAAAAAAAATGAATAATACAATTTTGAGAAAAAAATAGTAATACAATTTTAATAAAAATAACCTTGTTTTGAATTCTACAGCGAGTTCTTCTACATCTATCGCCTTCAGGTAGCTGTTAACATCATGCAACATTTATCTATTCTACTAGCATTATATACAATGGAATTTGTGCATATTAAAGGGCCAAGGGCGATTTTACGAACAAAAGTGTGATAAAAACAAAAAAAGTAATTTATACCGCATTTATATTATTTTAAATATGTATCTTAGATTGTCAAGTATGTTATTCTATAATAATAATAAAATATCATGTTTATAAACTAATCAGCTTCCAGCAACAGAGTGAAGAAATGAAAATATAAGCTTTAATAAATATTTCATTTCCTCGAGTGGAGATCAAACCCACAAGCAGTCGTTTACAGTCACACTTTTTGCCCCTACGCCACTACTGGCCTCAATAACTTTATTTTAAAATAAAATAAAAACAACTCTCTATTTTATGTTTATTGACAATTTCATCAAGGAAAAAACTGAAAACAAATTTAATAGGGTACTTCCTAGAATTATGAGGTATTAGATGAAAGGGTTCTGGCTAGGCTAAGCTTGAATTTCAGAAAAAGCTCGGTGGGCGAGCTCTTAATAAGCTTTGTTAGTTACATTTCTCAACAAAATCTCTTCTAAACTCAAAAAGTATTTGCTAGAATGGATCAACAAACAAATTAAATTAGAACTTTACAATGAAATGCTACAAGAAGGTTATCATTTGGGTAGGAATAGGAAATAAGGATCACAATTAGTATCAAGAATTCTTGTACGTACGTAAAGCAAAACTTTTTTATTTGATGTAGAAATAACTATATTTATTTATTGATATATTTTCATTACAGTTATATTTAAAAATTAAATTTACAGAATAATAGGTTATGATAAAGTTGAGACTTACTTTTTAAACGCGATGTTTGTGGGTATAAAATCTAAAAGAGTGACAAAAAAAGTTGACTTCTATTCGACAACATAAGCACTCTCAAGAAGCGAATGATCCAGAAAATACAAAAAAAGGAGATATCATAAAAAAACCTTAAGGGTAGTAAAATATTGTTTTGATTTAGTGACTACGAGTACTACAGCCAATGTTTATTACGTTCTTAATCATATTTAAAATTAGAAATGATGCAACATAATTATGTTAGTTAGAAATAAAGCACCGTTACTTAACTTGCCCAAGTCCATTGACAGGTAGCCTTTAAGCTGTAAAAATATTTTTAGGATAGTTAGCGAGAGTCATTTCATGTAAAAATGTATGGCCGGGGGAGGTTTGTAACCCAACGCCAAACCGAACAGTGCCACAAGGCAAAGTTTTAATTTATGCATGTTGTTTATCTAAACAAAACAAATTAAAAAAATATTTATTTGATAAACGAAGTGTTCTTAAAGAGCGACAGTCGGTCTCAGTTTTCATTAAAAAACAATCAATAAAAAATTAACTTCACGCTGTGTCCCGCACACAGTACCGTTGGCAAAAGGAACCTAGTGTTAAAGCACTCTGTTCACCATTTTCCGAGAAATTTTAGAAGCATTGCGTGTTAAGTGGCGCAACACAAACACTTTGCGTTGACACCAGAGCGAAGAAATGAAAATATCAATTTAAAAAATATTTCATTTACTCGAGTAGGGATCGAACCCACAAGCTGTCGCGTTTACTATCACACACTTGTGGCCCTGCGTCAGGTCAACAGGCCTCGCAATTAATTTTTATATTTTAATATTTTGAGAAAAAAAATACATCATAAATCTCAGTGGAATCAATTCGCCACTTCCTTCCGAGTAAAAGCGTTATTAAAACGTCATAAGACAGTTATTTAATCAAAGACCTTGTAATTAAAATGTTTCACCGCCAATTATGAAGACGGTTCACATTTTCAAAATGAATGTTTCGTTATAAATATTGTTCTTCTCGTAAATAAACAAATTGCTTTGAATAAATTATGGATGCTGCGTGACTTTAAAATTATTTTTGTTTGGATGAACTCTTGACATATTTTAAATATAAAATTTACACACTTCCGTAGAAAATGATTTTTGTTCTATAATTTTATTGTAAGCAGAAGTAAAAGTAAGTAATGTAAAAATATGTAATATAAAGTTTCATATTCACGCATTTTCCCGCATGTCACAGGATAATAAGCTCTTGACCTCTACTTTTCACCCAAAAATAATACCAGAAGGTCGGAGGAGGAGCAGGAAAACAACCTGGTCGGTTTCCAGGAGGGGTTCAAGTTCGCGGGTTCAAGTCCCGCTACGTTCAAATTTTTATACGTTTTCTAAATAAGTATTTTTCTTTCCTAAGTGTGGAATAACAGTTTAAAAATGTAAAAAAAAATATATTTTGAATTTTCTGATTTTTTCCTTTATTTGTAAGATCTTAACTTCGTCTTAAATTTCATAACCGTAGGTAAAAAGTACACTTTAGGTTTTAATTACAAAATGAAGCAAAAACGATACATAAATGGTCATATTTTTTGATTGCGTTGTATTAGTAGTTTGATTTCTGTGCTCCAAAGAACCGTACACCTGGATATCTGATATTAATTTCAGATTGATATTTCAACGCAATCTCAAGTAAAACGGTTTTGGCAGACGGCCAGACGGGCAATAAAGTGATCCTATACGGTTTTCGTTTTTATCCTTAGGTACAAAGCCCTAAAAATGGATTGAAATGGATGCATTAAATAAATCGTAATTTAAGTGCTTTGGGAATAGATTTGATTTTCGTATTCAAAAGACATATATTTAGTTATTTCACATCTATCTGGCAGGTAGAATGTGCAACAACAAGCTGCAAAAGAAATTTTCCCACATAAATTTCGATTCCGCTAAAACTCCGGGTTAAAACATTTCAAAAACTACGTGGCTGCGTGAGTGTCAATATACATTGAAAAATCCTAAATTTAGAAATCTCGGACTATACTATAACCATATAATTTAATTTTTTTTCTAACATGATAAAAATATTTATAATCTTTTTAACAAACAACATCAAAAAACAAAACATTGAAATCTAAAGATTTGGCTTATTCAATATAATAATTATAAAAAATAAATAAAATCTTTTAGAAAGTAGCAATTTTGTCGAACAACATACTTTAAATTTATAATTTTTATTTAAAAATCAAATAAATAAATTGTAATCATTATAATCGGTTCAGCTGATTCGAAGGTTAGCCCAAATAAACGGAGAGACAGACAGACTAAAATATTAAAATTGTTTAATTGTATTTTGCTATCGTATAAATAATTATATGCACTTGAAAAAACACAGTTATGTTGGTATCAAAGACAGCTAGCAAGCGTTAATTTTATTTATATGTATAGATGTATAAGATATAAATAAAGAGTACTTTGAGTTTTTTTCAACTTTACATTATATCTAATATCCTGCATATAGCAGAGGATGCAGCGAGAATCTACTGTTAAGACACAATTTTCCTCACTTTCCGTGTAATTTTCGAAGCATTGGATAAAAGCAATAAAAGAATAAATATTTTATGTCCTCGAGTAGGAATCGAACCCACAACCAGTCGCGTGTACAGTCATACTCCTTTATACGGAATTCTGGTACATTAATAAAGGTCCCCATTTTTTCTTATATATCATCCATGTACAGACATCGATCCGTTACATATTTATAATAAGTATAGATAAAGTCCTAGGTATAAGGTACCTCACAAAATGCAGTAGATTTTTTTTCTTATAATTAACTATAAAAAAACATGTTTCGTAGAAAATACGTGAATGAATACACATAAAAAATCTGTCTAAAGTAAACACTTTGAGATTAAAATCTATTTTGCAGTACGATTCCTATATTATTTTCTCTGTACTACAAAATACAAGTGCAAAATACTTACGAGCACCCTACTTGCTCGTAGGGTATCTGCATTGGGAAGAGGTAAAGAAATATGGGCCTTAAAAATTACTTACAGGAACTGGACTTGAGGGAAACTGTAAGTCCGTGTAATGTATCATAAAGAGTTTGGCTGTAGTTACCTGTATTGACGTAGTATTTGTTATCTGCATTTTTACTGTTATTTCACATGTTTGTATTCATTGTTCAACATTATAAAATCAGCTTCACGCTGTATCCCGAATATATGCAGAGGGAATCTAGTGTTAAGGCACCCTGTTCCCCACTTACGCCGATTTTTCTGAGCCATTGGTTAACGTTACGTTACGGTTTACGGTATAATAATTTATAAATTCATCATCAAATGTATTATTAATGTTGTGAGTTTTCCAAATGTAAAATAAAAAAATACATATTATTTAACAATTTTTTTATTGACTTTTTAATATATTGCTATTTTTTTCCGCTTCTAATTCCTTCCATAAATTTGAGTAATTACAATATTTTAATTGTAATTTTACATAAAAAAATGGAGAGTAGGTGCGATAAAAGAAAAAAGCAAAAGGTATTAGAAGATGTTAGATATTTGAAATGTAAAATCAATAATGGCGTTTCAAGCTGTAAACGCTCTTGTTTCATATCGATTTATTTTTACTGCTCATAAAAATGTCACTTTAAAATCACAAAATGTTACGATATATCATATATTATACTGTCTTGTATAGTAAACTTGCTTGTGTTTTGTAAGATTAAGCTCTGGGAAATGTTTAAGTTTTCCTTTAGTTGAAACGTTGTTTAGTAAACTTCGAACAAGTGGAATTTCAGTCTTCACTGTAGAAATAAAAACAAATAGAAACTTGTAGAAAAAACATAAAATTTTGCTTAAAATGTAATACCTATATATTTATTTGTTTTTTTTTTGCTGTAGCATGCATATATCAGAATAGACTGAGAGGAGCCTAGCGTCAAAACACTTCTTTCTCCGTTTTTCTCTAAAATCCAAAATATTGTGCGTTTCTTTCGTTTATTTCTTTCCCCCGAGTGGAAAACCGAATCCACAACCATCGCGTAAAATAACAGAGTTTGTTCTACTGCGCAGTAGATTTTAGTGTTAAAATTTCAATTTCAAAATAGTGTTAAAAATCTAAAAATCAAATACGTTAGCTATTTTTGATTACGGCATATAAATTGTGATTAGTAAAAAAAAGTCATATTATCAAAATATACACATAGAAATAGATGGTAAAATCAAATGGTTTTATTTAGTATTTCACAGAAGCTAGAACTGTATAAGTGCAAACACTGTAAAAGAAAGAAGTCAACTTCAAGTAAAAGATGGTAAAGTTAGTAGTACCCAGTACCAAGTTTGTCTACTTTAATATAAATTTTCAAGAAGTTTTCAAAGATTTCCAATATCATTTAACTCAAATATAGAAGCGTTCAGTAAACAATAATACATTTTTATCATATTTGTAATTTTTTTTTTAGTAATTTTATCGAAGGAAAAGTATTTTATAAATGCTACCTCTATCAAGTCTTCTTAATATTTCATTTTATTAATAAATGAGGTGGGGTATCTTGTATTATATCTTCTCGATAAGTTAGATAGAGAAAACTAAACTAGTAAGTAATGTATGGTACATACTACGTGGCAGACAACGAAAGATACCACGCAGCGAACCAAGTAGGTAGGATATTTGATATTTTCTACAAGCACTGTCCATGTCTGGTCACTGTCCAAGGTTAGACCTAAATATTTTTCTGTACTAGTTTTTTTTGATTTCGGTGTTGTTTGTGGGGTATTTTTTTTATTTTTTCATATTTATATTTAGTATTTCTCTTCTCGGTATGTAAAGAGCGTAAAAATATATTAATGGAGATAGAGAGAAAAGATAAGCTATATTAAATAGTTTTAAAAATATATATATATTTTTACTTCATAAGAAAACGACAAGAAAAATTATAAGTTTATTAATGTTACATAAAAAAGTAATATATAATTAAAACATAAAGATAAGATACAGATGTGATAGGCGGAAAAAATATTAACATAAACGAAAACAAATGAAACATACAAGTTACATAGACCGTCGTGGGTACTAGCGTGTGACTGTAACGCAATGGTTATGGATTCGATTCCCACTAAGAAGAATTATTATTCATTAATATTTTCATTGTTTTGCTCTGGTGTTGAGACATTGAGACCACGCCACTCAACATGTAGTGCCTCAATAATTCGGTCAGAAATGGGAAACGGAGTGTCTTAACATTAAGTTTCCTGCCTGATGTGTGCGGGATATAGCGTGAAAAAAAGATATCAATTAGGTATGCACTTGGCCATTTGCTCAAGTAGTCGACAATAACCGTCGTGGTACACTTGAACGAATAACAACACACTACGCAATACGATATTTTCCATTATGAAACTCAAATAAATGACTATAGCAATTAGAACAGTCGAATTTGGTTTTATATTTCATTTAAGTAATTATCCGTCCTTTTCCCTTTATTGAGGCGAAGGTTAAGTGTGATTGTTGTAAATAATTAATTGTATTTGAAAAGGCTTATCGAAGTGCATTCAGTAGATCAGTAGCTTAACGCGGCGTTCGTCGCTACCAGGTAAAAAATACCAAAAATTAACATAAACATATACACATATGTTTTTGTCACTACCACTTTAAATGAAACCACAGTTTTAACTACTTTATACAATTAAAGCCTAATACAATTAAATTAGCCTAATACAAAAATGAAAAATTGATTTTTTCAAACAAAATAAGTAATAAAATTATCGTTGTAAAATAAACCGACATTTGTCAAGAACGACGCACACAGTCATAAACCTATCAAAGGGAAACCGCTGCATACGACTCATTCCGAAATCGAGTCGTAGGTATTGGCAGCAAAGTTCAAAGTTGTTTAATGCGACAGGTTGTGAGTTAAAAAATCGAAGAAAATTGAGAATGGAGTGTTTTAACACTAGGTTGCTGCTGCATACAGCAGTGTAGGCAGAGGGAACTTAGTATTAAGACACTCCGTTCCCCACTTTCCGCCGAGTTCTGGAGGCATTACGTGTTGAGTAGCGGAACGCTGCGCTTTGCCTCGACATTAGAACGAAGAAATGAAAATATAAATATAAATAAATATTTTACTTCATCGAGTGGATATCAAACCCACCACCAGTAGATTTTACTGTCACATTTTGTGCCCCTACGCCACGACAGGCTTCAAAGAGGCCATAGATTATTAAAATTGAACAATAGAATGATACTACTTTGCAATTTTCCTGAGAAACATTACATTCTTCTTCGTCTTTTGTAGCAAGGATGGTTGTAGGTTCCATACACAATTGGGAAAAAGAATAATTTAGATTCTGAGAATGACAAAGATTAACATTAAGTTCCATCACTCTATATGCAATGTCTTTCATTCGGCGTAGAACGGATTTCATGATACATGATACTGGTATATAGAAGAGCAGTCCAAGCTCTTTTATATACCAGTGACTTATACAGTATGAACTAAAGAAATCTTAAATGAACATTATTAATATTGCGGTAAAGGTATATTTCTAATCTGTACGGAGATAAAACGCTGCTGCCTTATATTACTACAAAGCACACACAATAATTATAACGACGAAAATTAGGGAATAAATGGAGTTGAGATCTTTACATTTCTTTTGCAGAAAATGAAAACAGACAATTAAAAACTTGATGGGTAAAAGTAATTTCTGTTATTGAAGACAATTATGTAATAATATAATTTTATCTTCTATTTTGAAAAATATAATTATTAAATAGGTTTGCCGTCTATATTTTAGATCTATATTCTATGTGAGCTTTTATTTTCTTACCATAACAGTAGTATTACAGAAAAGTAAAACAAAAAATGCAGTATGTCAAGTTTTATCCTAAGAATCCTCTTCCTTTTCAAGTATATAATTTGCTGGAAATTAAAATACATTCTGAAAGAAAACCGCTCAGCTAAGGATTTTTTTCCGGTAACTATTCATTTTCAAAGTTACGTGCACCATTTGAGTGTACTATAGAATAATTATTAAAATTTTTTTTTAATGTTTTCTTTTAAATATTTTTATCATATTATAGCATTTATAGTTGGATGTAATATAAATATACCCTGAACCTCTTACAATTTTATACATATCTTAATTGAATTTGTAAATAAAAATTTACTTAATAGTAAAAAAGTAAAAATATATTAAAATATTATTTCCTAATGACTATTGTAATATATTTAAAAAAAAATATGGATTGTTATTAGCTTCACGCTATATCCCGCACACAGCAGGGTAGGCAGAGGGAACCTAGTGCTAAGACACTCCGTTCCCCACTTTCTGCCGAATTCTGAAGGCATTGCGTGTTGAGTGGCAGAACTCAACGCCGCGTTTAACCTCGACACCAGAGCGAAGAAATGGAAATATAAATTTAAGTAAATATTTCATCTCCTCGAGTGGGGATCGAACCCACAACCGGTCGATTTTGCAGTCACACCTCGTGCCGCTGCGCCACGACCGGCCTCGGAAAAATATGGATTGTTTCGTTTTAAAATAATTAGGGTACGGTACCAATAGGGTTCCAATGAAAGAAGTCACGAAATCAATGTTTAATCAAAATAGCAATTTTCGCAAAGGGGATTGTATAAAATGTATTGTCAACAAAATTCTATGATTGAAAGTTGTGCTAACAAAGTTCGATTTTATAAATACAAAAGAAAAATTGTACATTTTTCTAAATATTAAACTTATATTGACTAATACTGATTTATATGAACTGCTGAAACGCGTATGGATAATAGCAATAGATTTCTTTAAATTCCATAAACTCCTCTAAATCGATCGTTGTGGCACAGTGGCACAAACATGCGACTAAAAATGCGACTTGAGTTCGAACCCTCTCAAGGGAACGATATATTTAATATTGCCGCTCTGGTAACCCGGTAAAGCGCGGCGATGATATCCGCTACTCAACAAGCAATGTTATGAGAATTCAGCGGAAGGTGGGGGACAGAAGGGTCTGAATAGAAAAACTCAACGATATTTCAAGTATACTTCATTAAAAGGTCCTTTTTAATATCGACTACCTATATTACATAAAGTGATCAGACCAGCTTTAGCTATTAATATAATTCAAAGAGGAGCACGATCTGTTGTCGCTGGTTTTATTACATTCTATTTTCCTTTGAATTTTCAAAAGCTTGCTCGATAAGCTCCTCGTCTATTGTCTATTTGATCTATATAGAGTGTGTTCATGGTGTTTATAAGTTTTAGTTTGTAATTTAAATGATTATTTTATTCATGTCCAACAATTGATTCAAATTAATTTAATGTTTGATAATTATTAATTTAATGTTTATTTATGATGTTAATAATGGTTATAATGGTATTATATTTTTATACGGAAGTATCTTGGGGAAAGAGTGTCTTAATACTAGGTTCCTAGGTTCCTTCTAATCCTGGTATGTGCGGAACACAGGGAGAAGCACAGTTCCATTTTTTAAGGCTTATTCCACTATAAGATTTTTTAAATTCCTTTATTTTTTTTAATTAGTTACTAACAATTTCGAATAATCATAAATACATTTTAGTATTCCTAAGTAATGTACTGTAAAGTCACACCTAACTGCCTACAGGGTAAATCAAGCAGTACTTTTTTAAGAATAATGACTGAATGAATGTTTCCATTGAAATAATTTTATACTCCTATATATCACCATTGATAACTTTGTTTAAAAGTCAAATAAATGGAAAAGTATTTAAAACTATTTATGACATGCAATAAAACGTTTTAAAATTGCCAGTCTTTGTCTCGGGGATTAGTTGGGGGGGGGGGGGGGGGGGGGGGGGGGGGGGGGGGGGGGGGTGATAGGATGGGAGAGAGGGGAAAGATTCCCTGAGACAAAGACTGACAACGCTGGCTGTTATACTAGTTTTTACACAATAACAACACATACCAGCTTTGTACGTTTAATTGACAGCTAGGACTAAACATTTAAAGTATATATTTATTTTTATATTTTTATATACAGGATGGAAATGTCAGCATCTGTGTATGTCTCCTTTTACGGGAACAGTATATAGGGTATAATATTTTAAACCCATACCTAAAGAAATTAATTAAGATACCTCAACAGTTTAGACACGATGATTATCCATACGTGAATTTTGTATGACGCAGTTACGTATATATACCAATAACGTAAACACATACTACTACAAAAATACTACTAAAGGTTAATCAACTTTGAACTTTGCCGCCAATACCTACGACTCGATTTCGGAATGAGGCGTATGCGGCGATTTCCCTTTGATAGGTTTATGTGGGCGTGCATCGTTCTTGAGAAATGGCGTTTTATATTGCAACAATTATTTTATTATTTAGTTTGTTTAAAAAAAAAAACACTTTATTTTTGGAAAAAAAATATTTTTTTAATTGTATTAGGCTTTTACAGGGTAGTTAAAACTGTGGTTTCATTTAAAGTGGTGTTGACACTTCCACCCTGTATATTATATTTATATTTTTGAGATTAAATTTTTTTATGGAAAAAGACAACGCAAACGAGCGCACGGGTCACCTGATAGTAAGTCGCTGCCCACAACCCCGTGTAACAGAGGAGCCACACGTGCGTTGCCGGCTTTTATATTTTTTGCAAGTGTCATAACGTTTATTGCTGTCTGCAAATAGTATGGTCGGCAATGTAGGCGTAGGCAAGCAGATGATTATTGAGATGACCTTTCTTTTATACTCTGATTAAAAATAGCCTCACCTTGTTGTTTTTAATAAATTCTTATGTCTCTTTTATTTTAAAACTTAGCATACATCTTATAGGTGCTTAACCCTTTCAGGACCATAAGGTTTTGAGAGCTGTTGCCATCATTTTAACTGTTTAAGATAATTTATTGTGGATCTAAAAAACATATTTTTAAAGAAAAATATTAAAGTTAGTTTTAGTTTTTGATTTTTTTTATGGGACACGGCTGTCCCTGTGATCGTAAGAGGTAACTTAATATCATAAAAATCATCTTTATAATTATATTATTTAAAAATTAAGTAGGGGTTTTAATAAAACAAATCGCTATGATTATTACACATATTTATATATTTCAACGAAATAATATACTACTTTATCTAAATACTCAAATAGTAAAATTATACTGGCTATGAAAGTCAGCGAAACAATTTCTTTCATTTGTATAGTAGAGATAAACTTTACAGATCAAGACAACTATCATTTGTACGGTTTTCCTTCTTATTCTTAGCACAATTTACGCATCTCTTGCGGGCACTGGCTTTATCTATTGCTTGTAACAGTAACTGTCGCTTTGTAGATTTTCGTACGGCACTCGCTCTTGAAATAAGAACGTAGACATGTTCCTGGATAGAGACAGAGGTGTCTGGTAGTAAAGCCTGAATAAACTCAAAGCTAAGACTTGCCTAAAGCTTTTTGCCTTTTGCCTCGCTCTAGGCTGGTAAAATGACTTCTTTGCATTTTTTCATTATAAACCTTTGTATACCAATATATATATATATATATACGAGTTATTGGCAGTCATATCAAACAAATCAAAGAATAATCGTAGATAATGCTTGATTTTAGATTTCCGATCTAGTTCTTAGCACATTATGTTGCTTCATAAGGTCAATTTCATGCATATTTTTAATGTGATATAATATTACTATAACGTCATATACTATTCTTGAACATTACACATAATTTTTCTCTGCTGACAACAGTTTTACGTCGTTTTACAACTTACGTTTCTACAGGCGATATTTTGTTCTATTATATATCTTTATTTAGTTTTATTAACTGAAGTAATTCTATGATTTGAACTAAAATATTTTTTGTAGAAACAAATATATCAATAGTACCTTTCTGAATTGATACTCCACATTAGGAAAAACATTTGGAATGTATGTTCTCTGACTGCACGTAATCAGGTTGACTGTCGCATTGTGGTACTATGGTAGGATTTTCTGCAGAAGTTGAAAGTTCAGATGATTTGCTTTTTATTTCTAGATGTTGCAATGCTGTGTCATCAATATCTACATCATATGCGCTTTGGTTATCATGCTGTGTCAATAGTTTTTGATCTTCTTCGTCGAGCAGTAAATTGTAGTCATAGTAATTATTAAATCTCATTAAAATATATCGAATTTCATCTTCCTTGAGTTCAAAAATTCCACGTGCCTTTCAAAATATAAAATGAAAAAATAAAAATAAATAATTGAGGGTAATAATGATTTTTTTTTGCAACAAAATTTATATACAAAATAGCTCCTTTATAGACCATAGGGACAATGTTGTCCCTTTTCATTTACGACGACTTGTACAAGTACAAAGCATAAAAAATTGTAGTTTAAGTGTACAAACTTGATAAATACTTACCAATGAAACAATATTTCGGGAAATTAAACCTTAAACGTCACTTTTACTCCTTGAAATCCTTTTCTAAAATATTGGAATTCCGCGCGGAGCAAACGGCCACTTTTCAATGACTATAAGTAAAACTATAACGGTTGGATAGCTAGTTAAATATAATCAAATAATAAAAAGGTACTTCTAGAAACTAATTGACACAAAAAAAGCATATCTGTTCTTTTTTTCCTAACTACCTTCAATTTTATCATCTGGGACAAATGTGTCCCCGTAGTCGTGAAAGGGTTAAAGATGGTTAAAAATTATTATTGTTAGGCGAACCAACAAATCAGACACATAATCCAACTTTTACAATAAATTTATTTACACTTGTTATATACACATATACTCTCGTAGTCACAATATTGAAATATGAATTATAATGACAAGTTGTCTTAACAATATCTTAGAACGTAATGAACATGAGTGCCGTGTCGTTTGTGCTTATATTGGAAATCCACCGGAAAAGACGCAGCACACTACCGCCACTTAATACAATCGATAATGGAAACAATATCAAATGACGTACTTGTATTTACAGTGACACCTATTACTACATTATAAGAAACTTATGCTAACAGCTCGGCCATCCTGCTAATCGCGAGTCCCTTCGCGATTTAAGAATAGTTCACAATTTTT
>JAATLQ010000965.1:0-46090 GCA_013421005.1 Heliconius erato x Heliconius himera
AGCAGGGTAGGCAGAGGGAACCTAGTGTTAAGACACTCCGTTCCCCACTTTCTGCCGAATTCTGGAGGCATTGCGTGTTGAGTGGCAGAACTCAACGCCGCGCTTAACCTCGACACCAGAGCGAAGAAAATGGAAATATAAATTTAAGTAAATATTTCATCTCCTCGAGTGGGGATCGAACCCACAACCAGTCGGTTTTGCAGTCACACCTCGTGCCGCTGCGCCACGACCGGCCTCAATCAATAAAGCGTAATTGAATTTTAGTTTTATACTGGGAATACCAACATCTCGAATTCGGTAAATTAGAGTGGAATAAATATATTGCAGATGTTGTTTGGTGGTTGCGAGTTCTATTTAATCAATATAAATAATATAATTACGATAAAATATCTTGAGGCCTTCATGGCACAGTGCCAGTGCTAGTGTCAGCTTATGAATGAGAACGTAACGGGTGTGGTCGAAAATTCGCCGGAAAATGAGCAACACAGAGTCTTAACACAAGGTTCCCTCTGCCTACCCTGCTGTAAGAGAGATACAACATGAGAGTGTGAGTACTTCGTAAGATTAAAGCATTCATTAAAACACACTCTTAAGCTTTATAATATAAAGATAGTAGTATAGATAGATAAACTATGGAGCAGAATTAAGAAATAATGGACAGAGTTGTCTTTCTGCCTACTACTTACATATTTTTGGGCAGGGCCAGATTCTGATTGTTTATGCGAGAGTTCTGAGTTGCCGTTGCCTGCTCTGTGAAATAGTTGTAGTTTAATAGTTAAAATTATTTTTATTTCCCTGCTCTGGTGTCTGCCAGAACGGCGTTAAGTTTCACCGTTCAGCATTCAAAACTCAACATCTCAAAAGTTAGGCGGAAAGTGAGGACGTAGGTACCTCTGTCTACCTCGATATGTAAGGAAAAAAACGTAAAAAAGTAAAACTGCAAAGAACAACACATGAAAAATAAACATTACTTGCATATTTTTACATGCAAAAGAAATTATAATATTCTAAAAGGCGAAGTCAGCGAGACATTCAGAGCGAGCTGTTGTGTGTGATTTAATTAAAAGTGATTGTATCGCCGCTGTTCTCTTTAGCCGCTCGAGGGCAGCTCGGAGTATGGCGGTGTCATTGTTTTACTGTAGGTAGTCCCTGGTCCAGTGATACTTGCACTTTACTACTAAAGGAGGTTAAAGAAAATGAGTTTTTTCTACTAACCAACTGCAGCGAAACTCAAAATGAGGATTATGTTTTTAGCGTGTACTCGTATGTACATACGTACGTCCGTTGCTTTGTTCTCTTGTAACTGCTAAACCAGTGTACCGATTCTGATAAATGATAAGTCCATTTTTATATGTTTTTTTTTTGTGTCAGGTGTGAAGATCTGTCCTCGCCTGGTGGAATGAAGATTATATTTCAATTATTTTATTTCCTTCCGTATAAAATGCGAATGTATAGTCTGCCTACCTTTTGATAAAATGTTCCACAGAGGTGGATCCAGCCCATAAAGCGGGTTGTAGGTACCTCAGCCGGCTAAGTGCGAGTGGAGGTTGATCAGTTTTCGCTTTCACATAAAAATGGTTACTACCAAGTTCTACGATGGTAGTATCACTTATCTCCTAGATAATGTCGTAAGCTTATCGAGCCACGCTTAATCATTCTTCATCTTAGTGATGTATTAATGTTTAATTAGAATTGCACTATAATTATAACTATTTTCAGATTACACTAAGGTTGTATACCAGTTGAATTATATTTCATCCAACTAATAACGTTATAAATGTGGAAGTTTGGATGTTTGTTCCACTTAACGGAGGAACTACTGGACGAATCTGGATGAAACAGTAATATAGCTTATATATCGGAACAACAACTAGGCTAGAATTTATGTAACTTAGGTAGAGATAGAAACGTGAAAGTTGAAATTTAGACTTAAAAATATTTCATTGAACACGTGTTCCACGTGTTTATTGGAATTCACTCTTTAAACTGAAACTAGTTTTATATAAAATATATCTAAATATTTAATAAATATTCGTATAGCTCAAGTGGACGAAGTCCTCTGGATCTGCTAGTTTAATTATAAGCTGGGAATTTTGAAACTTTATTTCGTCCTTACACATACGCGTTAAAAAAATTATGCCTAATTCCGGTACCATCATGCTAACTACCTCAAGGTATGCAAAAAAAATATTCTGGAGGTAAAATTCTTCAAATTTACCAGCAAAATTAGATAATAGAAATAGGCGGTTCATTAAAACTTTAGCGCGATCCACAAAGAGTGAATCCAATGAATATGAAAAATGGCACAATTACGTTCACAAAGAGAAGTCTAGATGATCTCTTAATAATAGAATGGTAGAAAGTAAGATCTTTTAATAAATAAATTATATTTTTACAATTGGTTGACTTTAAAAAAGTTTATTATAAAAGTTTTTTGTGCAAGTTTTTTTATGGAAAATTGTATCGGTCATGCCTATCGTAGCTCAGTTGTAAAGGTTCTAAGTATGGACGATGATTGTGGGTTCCATTCTCGCTATATAGAAAGCTATAAATATGTTTTGGATATGGATGATTGGATATGTCCAAACAAAATAAATAAGTACTTAAAAAAAAAAAATCAGCTTCACGCCGTATCCTGCACACTGCAGGGTAGACAGAGGGAACCTAGTGTTAAGACACTCCGTTCTCCATTTTCTGCCGAATTCTGGAGGCATTGCGTGTTGAGTGGCAGAACTCAACGACGCGCTAAATAAGTACTTTAATAAGTCAAAATCTGTTGTTTTTGAGAAATTTATGTGATTTATAATGTTTTAATGTTTGTGTAAATTCAAGATTGCACTTTAATTTCTTATAAAAATTTAGTCTATTTTTTTAAAGTGATACACGATTGTCACTACAATTTTAGCCAATTACGCCTTATCTCAACATTAAACTTGATACACGATTGCCACAACTTGAATGTGTTTTTTAATAATTTCATTTCTTTGCTCTGGTGTCGAGGGAAAAGGCGGCGTTGAGTTCCACCACTCAGCAGGCAATGCCTCCAGATAGATTCTGTGGAGAGTCAGAAAGAGAAGTTAATGTTAATGGAATGTCTTAGCGCAAGGTTTCGAGATTCCCTCAGCCTACTCTGCTGCGTGCGGGATACAGCGTGAAGCTGATATATGATCAACTCTTTAAAATATTTTAATGTGAAGCCTTTCTAAAAGGCACAGGTTCGAGTCTTGAGTCATTTTTATACTTTCTAAAAAAAATTTACACTTAATTAATAATATTTATACTAATTAATTTCCCATGCAGTATTTAAGTCTAAGATAAGTATTTTGAATGGAACCAGAAATGAATAAAATATTTCATATTCCCAACTTGACATCCAGCCTTCAAGATCTGCAGCTTTTCATAAGACGCTGGTAAGCGGCCTCAAAGAGATCTTTTCTATAACTTTTGATCGAGTTTACGCTCCGTCGCATTCATTTCATTTCACTTTAAATAGTTTTAATCCAAACTTATCTTACTATTTTCCTTTTAATCAAATGGTTTTCAAGTATTTTGAATAGTTTTTGTACATTGGTGTCGAAGTGGTGTAGTGTAGATTCGATTCCACTTGGGGAAAAATACTATTTTAATTTTCTTGCTCTGGTAACAGGACAAAGCGCGGGTTTTAGTTGTGACATTCAACATGCAATGTCTTGAAAATTGGGCGGTGCTTAGGGAACTGAGTGTCTTAACACTGTATTATCTTTATGTTGTATGTCTGTTATGCGGGAAAGAGCGTGAAATCTTATTTCTCTACTTGGTTTGTAAATGTAATGTACTTAAAGTGTTAATTTTCATCTTGTCAATTCATAAACAAGAAAACCAGCTCTAATTAATAAATTAATAAATTAATTAAATTATGTAAACAAAAGTTGCTTTCGAAAAATTTTCAAATATGCCTTTGCATGTTCGTTATATTAATAGTTCTGAAGTATTTAATTTGAAACAAGCTTTTCTTAACCATACCAAAGTCGCAATTTTGCAATTTGATATTAAAAATATTTTAGTAATTTCGTTGCATTCTTGTACAGTAACTGAATTTTAAATTATAGACTATATAAAAAGGGAAAAGTAGTAATTTTTACAAGAAAACATACAATTTGATAAATAAAGTAACTTGTGGTGCTGCAGGGTTAAAAGCGTGCAACTGTAAACGCAACAGGTTGTGGGTTGGATTCCACTCGAGGAAATGAAACATTTAATATTTTTATTTCCTCTCAGGCTTGAGTTCTGCCATTCAACATGTAATATAGAATACTGCAGCTAAAGCAGTCTTAATGGGAATATAGTGTCTTATCACTAGGTTTCCAGGTTCCCTCTGCCTGCTCAGCTATGTGCAGGATACAGCGTGAAGATAGAAAAATAAAAAAATGACATGACATGACATAACATGACTTTATTGTATCCTTATGCAGTACTAGCTTTAATTCGGCTTTAACTTGGCTTTGCCCAATGGTTCAAATAGAAATAACTGAGATTCGTGTATGACATATCACATTCTAAGTGTTCGGGCGCTTAACTTTAACTGGGGGTACATTGGGACACATCGAAATGATTCACGCAAGAAGATAGAAAAATATCATAAAGCCTAAAGCCTATATCAATACATGGACAATCCAACAAAAAATGCTCAATTTTAACGTAGCGTTGAGATTCACTACTCAACACGCAGTATTTCCAGAATACGACGGAAAGTGGAGAACGAAATTGTCTTAATGAGAATGGAGTGTCTTAACACTATGTTTTCAAGTTCCCTCTGCCTACTCTACTATGTGCAGGATACACCGTGAAGCTAAAAAAAAAGAAATATAAAATCTCCTTACAGAGATGCTTACAACATAAATAAATCGTAACAACCGTATTAGAATTTCGACATAGTCCGATAAAAACGTATGGCCTAGTTATGATAACCCTGGGACGGTCCAAGAGGCGCAGTTTCAAATCCAACTGGGTTGTAATTTTTATGGGCTTTCTAAAAGTATTAAACATCATTTCACACTAGTTTTCCTGCTTCAATAGTTTTTCCATCTTTGACATTGCTTCTACGCCTTTATAAGAAATTCTTAAATTATTATATAAAACGCTAAAAACATTATTAATATTTATGTAGTCCTGATAAAATTGGTTTCTTATCAGGTATCATCATAATAAACTTTGGTCCTTTTTGGCGTTTGCCTCCTTCCTCTATTTTAATGTCAATTGGCTCTGCACCATTCGTATAGGCGACAATCTGGCCTGAACAGAAAAGAAAAATATATTTATTCTCAAAATGGTCAGAAATAATACTAGCTATCGCTCGTATCTGTGTTTTTGGTGGTTTCTTTAAAGTTTTAAGTTACTATTATTCTGTGAGACCGACAGGGCACGAGGCAGGCAGTGACACAAGGGTGTAATTGTAACGCGAGGATTGTAGGTTCGATCCCCACTTGGGGGATTAATATTTTCATTTCTTCGCTCGCTTCGCTTGGTGCCCAAGACAAAAATTCCCGGCGTTAAGTTCCGCCACTCAGCACGCAATGTCGGGAAAAATTCGGCAGAAAGTGAGTAACGGAGTATTTTAACTTTAGGCTCCCTCTGCCTATTTAGCTATGTGCAGGCGGCATCCTGCAAGTGAAGCTGAAAAAAGATATGTATATATAACCAGTATATTGTAGAGTAAGCAGATAGAATGTAATGTTAAGACATTTTCCCTCGAGTTAAGAGCGAACCCACAACCATTGCGTTAACAATCATACGTGTTCCACTGCGCCACAATGTTATATAGATAAGTAACTTTTTTAGCTTCATTCTGTATCCTAAAAGTAGCAGTATAGGCAGAGGAAACCTAGTGTTAAGATACTACGTAATCCCACTTTACGCCGAAATATAAGTAACTTAATTTTCATAAATTAAAATGTTATTTACATACAAAATGTTTTGAAGATATAGAATTTTTAGCGGCAGATCGGCAACGGCAGATTCGTAACTGCGTCACACGAAATACAATATGGATAAATATCGTAAAATGAAAAAAAAATCCTACGTTTAAATTGTTGATTAAGTAAGTCTTTAGGTATGGGTTTGGAATATTTTACCCTATATGCTGCTCCCGTAAAGAGAGCGCAGACGCTTCCATCCTGTATATGTATTCAGATATTATTCGTATAATATAATAAATGGATAACTTTTTTTTTAATTAATTAAAAAATATTTTTATGAAAGGAAAAACCAAAAAAAATATTGTACTTACATAATACAAATATCCAACAAAATGTGCAAAGTAACAGTTTCCCCATATTCGATTTAAAAATGAAACTATGTGAAAATATTATGAAAAGTCTGAAACATTGAGGCCTTATCAGTGGATTTTATTCCGTCTCGGTATTGAAACCGTATTTTACACATTTCAATCGTACAAATTATTTTATTTCATTTTACTATTGAAATTTTCTGCACAAATATAAAAGATACGAAAATTTTAATTTTGAATTTATGAATTATTGACATATGAAATAAAGAACACAAATAGAGTAAAAAACAAAATAGATTTAAAAATAAATTTAATATTACAATTGGAAGAGATTATTTACTTGAACGTGCATCTCAGGAGGTACTGGTTTGAATTCAAGAATATTTTTAGATTGTTCATGTTTTCCGGTATTTTCAAATTCAACAGGTTCCCAACCTGGTGTGCAAAATAATCTCTAAGAGTTTATTTTTTAAAATCAATGTTATGCTATGTTTATTATCATTATTATTACAATAATTTTGTAACCAAATAAATATACACGAAATTTTTCAGGACCTCTAAACATTTAATTTCCATACGTCGAGTCGCAAACTTTGTAAAAAAAATGCAGCTGGAAGTCTGCAACTTTTTAATTAACCAAATGCTTCGCCGACAAATACACTGGAATCTCTTATTAAACTTAATTTGATAAAACAAATTGCTAGTGCTACAAGAAAATTTAATAGCATTTCAACATTTTTCACTTTAATTCCCGACTTGGCAAAATTATTTAAAATATGCTTCTTCCTGAATGGCAGGGTAGAGGGAATCTTGTGGTTCCCTCTGACACAAGGTTTCCTTTACAATTGAATACAAATTAAGACACTCTGCTACCCACTTTCCACCCAATTTTCGAGACATTATATGTTGAGTTTACGCAGTGTTAAGTGCCGGGAAATAAAAATTGAAACTAAAATGTGGGGAAACAAAATAACTTATATACAATCGTTATAATTATTATTATCTAACAACCAACATGTTTAAGGTCAAATGTTGTAGGGGAGGGCAGAGATTCAAGTTACGATTTTTTATTAACTTCGAATGTTGTTACGAATACTTGTTTTCAGTATTTCTACAATATGATAAAATTCAACTTACATATCTAGACTTATAATTAGGACTTTTTGGCTACTATTTGGGGTATTACTTGTAAGATTTTTTTATTATCTTACTATTATATTTATGCCTAAGTATCAATTTACCCCGATTTGGGGCTAGTTGTTAACAAATCCCGGTTAATTGTAACCATATTTGTTAAAGCTATTATATGTGAAATATAAAACAATAAATGGTAGAATGTTAACTTAAGGCATAATTAACAATATCATAAGAATCAGCGGGTAAACAAATTTATGTGACTACTAATCAGCGTTGATTATTAGTTGTTGTCGATCATGTTGCCTTGTCTTAGGCTCAAAAATATAATCAATAATATTAACATCATATCCTGACTTTTTGGTTTATTCGGGTATTAGTAAACCGAATTAGAAATCTTGATCTGGAATGGGAACAGTGCTTATATTCTTGACACTGAACCCATTTTGTTGTGGTTTGTATGACGCCAGAAAACGCAGGCAGAATGAAAACGCCCGATGGCCTTGGCGCAACAAATATTTGTCATCAACACTAATGTTTACAGTTTCAGATACATAATTATTTATATTGGTAACAGTCTTTAATATTATTTCTGAATTAGTGTGTGTGATGGTGACATCTGAAGTGCTATAAGCCATACCTGATGTATTAAGCTAAAGACCAATCACTAATATACGATGGAGCATAGTCGTCTTCTGTAAACACATTGGTATTATAAGCGCCCAATTTGTAATTCCTTGGCAAGAGTTTTTTCTTTTCCTGCTCATTCAACTCCTCGTACACATGACTTTGAGTTGATTTTCGGCTATAAGTCCGCATGCTATTAAAGGAAAATTACAATATAAATATTGTAATTTTGTAAATTGAATGTAAGCATTCCAATATTGGCATAAATGAATTAGGGTAAGTTATTTCGAGCTCACACTCTTCGAACTTGCATGTTGCAATCAAAAAAAGGAACATCTAGCCTCAAGCACACGTGTTGAAAAAAAGCAAGATATAGATTTACGAAACATATATATTTTACAAATAGTGTTCCGAAACAGAATATATATATTTGAAAAAGATTTGATTGAGATCGAACTCGAGGCTAATCGTTAAAATTCGTAAAATAAACAATTTTAACGATTAGCCTCTCCAAAAATATCAAAGAAGTAATTATTTATATACGTGTACGATCCACACACGTGCTGCTATTACAATGTTTCGGGTGCCACTGGATTGTTTAATAAGATGGCCATCGGTGCGCTATCGCGTTGCATTTCACTGTATGTTTACTAAATATTCTTATCACTTTTCCTTGCGAAATTATTTCCATCGGAACAATTTTCCTCGGTATTTTTTATCCCCGCTCTCACCTACTGCTGTGCCCCGACTTCCACAAATTAATTTAGGTCATTTATATAAAAAACCAATGTTTTAGTATAATGCATTCAGTAGTGCAATAAAATACTTTTCACAAGCGTTAACAGTTTAGGTTCACGTAACAATATATATATATATATATATATATATATATATATATATATATATATATATATAATATATATATATATTATTTATTTAGGTCAGTGTGTCAAGAGTATAAGCACCGACCAGGTCGGTTTCCAGGAGGCGTGGGTTCAAGTCCGTACGTTCAAATTTTTATACGTTTTCTAAATAAGTATTTTTCTTTCCTAAGTGTGGAATAACACTTTAAAAAATGTTTAAAAAAATATATATTTTTGCCAAAATGGTATCACTGAGCTGGACAAGCTACGTAGAAAGATCTTAATTATAAATGTTTTTTTTTTATAAGTTTTAAGTTTGCTTAACCACTCCACAACGTATATGCGGTGTTTATATAAACAAATATTTAACTTTCATACTTGATGTGTATAATACCTAATTATCTATTTAAAATAATTTCAATCACAAAGACACAGTAAAAAATAGTGCAACCAAAAATCAATATACAAAATGCACCCGCCGACTCCCGCAAGGTAATTTGGCATCCGACTATAACTGTTCGACAATATATTCTCATTTAGAATCTTAGCTCTGTTCACAAACTCTAAATACAATTTTTGACAGGTACCGGCTATTTTACTGAATTATGTCAGAAGCATGAAAAAATAAATCAATAATAATAATTAATATCCTTTCTAGTAAGCATTTCGAGATAAACAAACAAAACTTGTGGACTAACTAACTAACTACTTTATTTAGAAAGCGTATAAAAATTTGAACGCAGTGGGAGTCGGACCCGCGCCTCCTGGAAACCGACCAGGCGCTCCGACTACTGAGCCATAAGTTCTCGAAATTTTTATAGGCTTGTTAAAACTTATTTATGTTGTTAGCATCACTGTAGGGAGATTTTTACAAATTTCCGCTACCCATATTAACCCATAATTTTTAAGAATTATCGTCTGGCAAGTGAGAATGCTATTATATTTATTAAATATTTTGACATTTTGAAAGTATTACTCCACACATAGGTAAGAAAAATACGTATTTAGAAAAAAATTCAACGTAACTTGATGAGAACGTATGACTTAGTAGTCAGAGCGCCTGGTCGGTTTCCAGGAGGCGCGGGATCGAGTGCCGCTATGTTCAAATTTTTATACGTTTTCTAAATAAGTATTTCTCTTTCCTAAGTGTGGAATAACACTTTAAAAATTATTTCAGGACTTATGAATATCTGAAAGGGACATCAGATCTGAGGCAGAATTGGAGAAATGATCTAATGTGAATCAAAATCAATGAAAATTGACAGATCAACATTCAAAAATTCTTTGCAACTTTTATAATAAGTAACAATTAACATAGTGCCATCATATATCTTAGTTAATCTTAACAGTTCTTCTTTTGTGTTTATTTCCATAAAAGGCATTCGTTTTCATGTTTTGTCAAGGCATGTTTTTCTTTAAGTAGATCCATAAAAGCATCAATTATATTATCATCAAGAATATTATCATCTTCATAAATAACAATAGTTCTTTTGAAGCTCATTTGATGAACTTTAGTAATAATACTGAAACATTTCATAAACTGTAGGCTTTCGTTGTTTTCTTCAACCTGGAATATTCCTTTGTTTATTCCAGCTATTATACGCGCTGTCATTAAAAATATTAAGAGTTCTTTATAAGAAATTCTCAGCGACATGGTTGCGCTTAAACCTACATAATACGTATATAAGATTTTTTTTTACGTTCTAAGCTATGTAGAATATACATAGACCAAATATTAGACAGAGGTACCATTAAATTTTATTTTGACTTACTATAACAATTTAAATTCAATATTATGAACAGAATGCTACCGAGGGAGGACGGAGTAGACAATATGCACTCAGTTTACCTTACAAAAAGAGTTTGCTGCAATCAAATAACTAAATAACATCAAGGCTCAAGATAACAGGTGTTTGCCAACACGAATGTTGTGGGCTGGATAGATGATGAATATTATTTTATAGAACTAGAGTAGAGGATCGGCATTCTGTTTTTAAAATTAGGTTTCTTTTGAGAAAAAACAAAAGAAATATAACAAAACGCGACATTATTTAGATATTATAGGTACATTCAATTCTAAGTAGCCTATACCGGTGTTCAAAAGCAGTGCAATTATATTAATGACACGTGCGGTCTTACGAGAAAAACCTTTTAAGAAAACAAATTATCTTTTTAAACGTCTCGTTAGATAGATATTAGTATCCGATATGGCTTTATAAATATTTATTTATGTATGTAGTAATAATGATATTATTATTTCTTCTTAGGTTGTATGGGATTGCATAATAAGTAAAAGAAATATTGCAATGGTAGGCCAGTCGTGGCGCAGCGGCACGAAGTGTGACTGTAAAATCGACTGGTTGTGGGTTCGATTCCCACTCGATGAGATGAAATATTACATTTCTTCGCTCTGGTATCGAGGCTAAGCGCGGCGTTGAGTTCTGCCACTGAACACGCAATGCCTCCAGAATTCGGCAGAAAGTGGGGAACGGAGTGTCTTAACACTAGGTTACCTCTGCCTACCCTGCTGTGTGCGGGATACAGCGTGAAGCTAATAAAAAAAAATAATAAAAAAATAAATATTGCAATGTAATTGTCCTAAATAAGATTATTGTTTTTTGTAGTAATGTATTCTAGTTTATAATTAATACATTTAATGTACAATAAATAAATTGAATATTACGTCTCGTCTTATTAACATCGTTACGATTTCATAGTCCAAAGGATTATTATACAACTAAAACTATGTATTTTTAGGCGTACTTATTTTATAATATATTTTTTTCAGCTTCACGATGTATCCCTCATGTAGAAGGGTAAGCAGAGGGAGGTTAGTGTTAAGACACTCCGCTTCTAACGTTGAGTGGTGGGACCAAACGCCGCGGTTTGCCTCGACACCAGAGCGGAGAAATATATAATATTTTATTTCCTCGAGTGAAAATTGAACTCACAGCCTGTCGCGTTTACAGTCACACGCTTGTGCTCCTGCGTCATGACTGTTCTCCTAAACACTTGTTGGACTTTATTAATCGCAGCCAAATGGTCCAACGAAAATATCTAAGAGAGCAGATAAGGAAGATTAAACTTTTACTTTTATAGTTTTAATCTGGTACTTTAGATTCTTACATGATTTAATTATCTTTTATTATTTAAAATATGTCATCTTTCTTATCTGCTTTGCTCAATAAGTGGTAACAAAAAAAAATCATGGCGATCATGAATAATTTGTTTATTTTCCCAATTCAAGGGCAACTGCGAAGTCAAATTTTTTTAAGGGTTGAATATATCCTAGATGTTTAATATAAAAAAAACCGTACATAACGTGATGAATATGATATATTCGATAATTATTAAATTTAACGGTAAATAAAAATAAATATTATAATAGGAACATTTTATTTATAACAATGAACGTAGTACATATTATTACTTTGAAAAGCTTATTATCTGTAGATAAACTATTGTATTCCATACTTCCATTATATTCATAATACAAAATAATAATAATATATTAAAATATAAATATAACGGTTGTAATGGACTTTAAAACATTGTATGGCTAGAAGGCACTTTTTACAACTAGATTTTAATAAACAATGCTCAGTGGAAACATATAGAAACAGAAAATATAAAACTAAAGGTTTAATCTTACTTATCTTTCTTAATACTATCACGGTTTACTTCAGTTGTTCCTCTCAGATACGTCTGTATCTTTGGTAACTTTGATATACAGATTTAACAGATCCGGCGCGTGTAGAGCGTGCTCCAAAAAAGGCCTTCACATCCCACTTTCAGGGAAGTAGCTTATGCAGGTGACGTAACCAACCAAAATAATTAAATATAACTATACATATGTTCTTCCATGTAATATTTAATGTCAAGAAATAGAAGAAATATTATTATTTGTATTCAATTATTAATACTTGTTCAATACGAAAACTTACTCCGTTCCTTTTCTTTCCGTCTAATCTCGAAAGATTAGACGGAAAGAAAAGGAACGAAGTATCTTAACACTAGGCTCCCTCTGCCTATATGCGTCATACTGTATGAAAATTTAAAATAAATTAATTAAATCAGAGATTCAAAAGTTCACCTATTAAAAAATTGCACCTGTACACTGACAATGTTCATCTATTTTAAACACCTAATATTTAAGGAGGTGAAATTGAACACCACAAATTGCCCGGAAGATTAAAAGCATTTACAAAGCCCAAAGACAACCTCTGTAAATATACACAATATTAAGTTATTGTCTTGAGTCGCGAATCTTAACGCCGCGCTTTGCCTTGTTACCAGAACGGGGAAATGATATTAAATAATCCGTAAAGTAAGAATCGAATTCACAACCGTCGCGCTTCCAATCAGATATCTTACCGTTGTTGTCATACAATTATTTAAATAGTGAATATTCCAAAACCACGACTACTACAATTAAATTCCACAAAAAGTAAAGATACTTCCGCAATTAATAAAAGTATCGTCGTTTCCCAAATTGAAGTACATTTTAATGAAGGTGCATTAAGACTAACAAGTGAAAAGGCGAAGCAAAATATTTACAATGGACAGCCATGCTTTGTAAATCAAAAATGGAATTTGAATATAAAACTTAGTTATTTCAAGTTTGTTTTTCTTATTTTTGAAGAGACTTTTCCTTCTCCAATTCGTTTCTTTAGCTTCACGCTGTATCCCGCACATAGCAGGATAAGCAGAGGGAACCTGGGAACCTAATGTTAAGAAACTCTGTTCCTTCTTAATGGAATTGGAAAAATGATTTAATTTGATTTTTATACACTTTTACTTATGTAGTAAACATTTCATATTCTTCTAAAATACAAAAATATTGATAATATACTACTTACAAATTTGCTTATAATTAAGCCTTATCTTTCAATTTTAAGCCTTATAATTTTGTAGTTACGTGCTAGTTTCGCGTTTCTTTTTTTCTTTTTTTGGTATTTTGTAAAATTTTTTTCTTTCTTATTTTATGTGTGTAAAATTATTCTAGTTTTGTGTACTTTGTGTGTTAAATAAATTCGGACAATTATTCAAAAAATTTGGGACCTTAATTAAATATATAAAAAAACTGCTAAACTTAAACTTGAATTTCTTAAATATAATTTAATTTTATCTAAGAATTATATTTTAATTTTATATTAATAGAAAATGTTTTAAAATTAGTTGGAAAGATCAAAAGAAATCACAAATTAAAAAATAATTTGATGAAACTTTTAGTTAGCATGTCAGCAGAGAAGAATTTTGTGAAGTTGGCGTTTGGTGAATTATTGACATAAGTTTCAGTTGGAAATATGATAAGTTGAGGCTCAGGTATTGCTTTCTATCAATTATTTTTATAAAATCTTTTTTTTTCAACTTCACGCTGTATCCCGAACATAGCATGGAGGCAGAGGAAACCTAGTGTTAAATCTGGATTTCTCGATTTCCGTTTTTTTTTCCAATTTTGGAAAATTATTAAATTTATTTACGTTGTCAGGGTTATAAGAGAGGCAAGTGGTAGACCTCAGTTGACCTTCCAGAACAAAATTGATGTTTTGTTCTGGAAGGTCAACCGAAGCAGTATCATTGATATGATACTAAGGAAAGGAAAAATCAGGACTCCTCGGAGGGCATGTATGAAGAGGTTGATGACAGTGGTCGAGGCGAAAGAAGTATGCAGAAATGTTGTATTTTTTCTGGCTACCTCGTCAGATAAGACGTGGAGCTAAAAATGTTTTTTTTTTCAACTAGATTTAGTAGTTAGTTTCTTAAAAAAAATATCAAATACAGAACAAATAAAATTTCACATTCATGTATTCCGAACCATTCGATATTTAAATAAAAGGAAAACCAACTTACAGCAAAACTTGCAAGAAATTCTACACACACAGTTATACGTATTTTAAGATAAGAAAAGGATGTAGAACTGCTTCGTTGCATAAATGTAATTCGATCGCAGATAAGTTTTGGACGAATACTGTTATTTGATGGTATTTGTCTTGAAGAAATAAAATAAATACGAATAAATTTTAGTTGGGTTGGGAGTTGTGGGTTCGATCCTTACTATATAATTAGTTACCTACTTTAATTACCGTACCCTATAATAAAATCCTAGCCTGGAGCTCAGTCGAAAAGTCCCCGCTCAACAATACAGAGCTCAGCGTTGCGGTGAGCGGAGTGTCTTGCCATTATTATATCCCTGATAGTAAGGCAGGAACAGCAGGTGTCGCCTCGTTATCAGGGCGACAAAATGAAAATAACTCAGTCTAGAATCGAACTCACAACCAGCGCCTTTATAGTCAAAGCCTAACACCTACAAACTATTAGTTAGTTAGCAAGACAGCCTAACTTTAACCCAGCATTAAAATGAACATAATTTAAGTATTTTAGCTAACTAGATTATGACATTCTTTTTTTTTTAATTGAAAATTTTAATACCGTTACAATTTATATTCTTCTTATATACATTCTTTAATTTAATTATATTTTTTTCTTACATTTGACTACAATATTTCTTTTTATCCTTATACATCCACGCTAAACAGACAGAAAAGCTATTTCATTTGTCATTATCAGCACACCTTCCCAGATCGAAAGTAATGTAAATGTATATAAAAATTCCATTGAGAAACCGATATGGGCTCAATTTCATTCTGTTATACATTTTATGATTATTCGTCGAAACGAAGAGAAATAGTAAATAATAAAAAAGATACCTTAAAACTATTTGAAAAGTTACCTTGATGGAAGCTGCGGTAGTTCCAAACTACAGAAAGAAGGAGATCTATCGATAGCGTTATACAATAATAAATATAAAGTTAGACATTGTGAAGGACGAGTTTAAATTGTTGTATACGCAGGGTAAACAGGTTCAAACCTTTTGGAAGGTTTGTTAAATCAACTTTTTTTTTCACTGAGTTTCACTTTGTATCCCGCTTTTAGCAGTAAAGTAGGGTAGGCAGGGGAAGCGTAGTGTTTTTTTTTTAATATTTTAAAACTACACACTCCAGACAACATTTGTCACTTATCAGCGGTTATTACTTAGGTTAGGTAACTTTATTGATAAAATTGTACGTCCCGTTCCCTACAATCTTGAAATAGGTACGGAAGCCTAGAAGTCCGACTCACACTTAACCGGTTTTTTGTCACTTAAAGTAGGTTTACAATTAGACATAATGGAACCTAGTGTTAAGACACTCCGTTGTCCACTTTTGCCGCGCTATTGCCTCGTTACCAGAGCGAGGAAATGAAAATAGAAAATAATTCTTCACTCCGAGTAGGAATCGGACGTCCTTTTACAATTTTAACACTACTGTTTCTTTTAAAAAAAAAATGATGATTGACCTAAAAGTTAATTAAGCAAAATAAATAAAAAAAACGCAATAAAAGCGTATTTCCAAGTTGCATTATGATTTATGTATGATACTAGTCCACGTCCAGACGCGTCCGGTCGAGCGATACACGTCGCTGCTTCGTATTCACCGCGTGGTCGGACGCCTTTGCATGAGCTCGTGCTGATCACACGTTTATTTTATCTTTACTATATATGGTATATCTGGTACATATTTTGCTAAATGGTTCTTTTTGTACGGAATTAAATATGTAATTAAAAGGATACTTATTTGTCTTTACTAATATTTTTTAATTTCAAGCCGAAGTTGTTATTATAAGCGTGTGACTGCAAAAGCGACAGGTTGTGGGTTCGATGCCTACTCGAGGAAATGAAATAAGGCGGCGGAAATTGGAGAACGGAAGTGTCTTAAAAGGGAACAGAGTATCGTAGATTTCAAGGTTTCAGGGTCTGGCCAGGCTCCACGTCTCTGCTTCGTATTCACCGCGTGGTCGCACGCCTTTGCATGAGCTCGTGCTGATGACACGTTTATTTTATCTTTACTATATATGGTATATCTGGTACATATTTTGCTAAATGTTTCCTTTTGTACCGAATTATATATTTATTTACAATAAAGGATAGGAGAGGAAATTATATATTTCATATTTCTTACATTTCTTAGCTCTGTTGTCGAGGCAAAGGACGGCGTTGTGTATCGCTCAACACTCAAAGACTCTAGAATTCGGCGGAAAGTGGAAAACGGAAGTGTCTTAATCGGCAACGGAGTCTCTTGGGTTCCCAGGTTTCTTCTACCTACTCTGCTATGTGCGGAATACAGTGTTAAGCTAAAAATCGTTTGTTTGGTTTATTCTTATTGTATTTGACAAAATGTGGTGCTAGATGAAAAAATGAGTTGCATAGTCCTTTACCCATGGAAACTCTAGACTATATAACATTTTTTTAATTATTTCGATGTCATAATTATAGTGTGTGGTAATTACATCATATCATGATAAAATTCTTGTCTTTTATTTTTATACAAAACGAAATTAAATACTAAACGAAGTTAAATCTCTTATGTACTTATTTTTTCAACTTTGTTTAAAATTAAATAATATTTGAAAAAGTCATTGCTTTTCGGCCTTTACTCAATTTGGCTGAACTTATTTTTCTATCTTCGTATTCATGAGCCGCTCTCAAATCTGAGACCGAACTTGAGACGCCGTTTTTATTCCTAATCTGTGAATGGAAATAGCATCTAAAGACGATCTTAAGATTTAATGCCTAGACTGACATCGGCTAAATTGTTAAATATATTATATTATGTCTAATTTTTCGCACTACCTAACCTAAAATAATTTTGTATTTTTTATTTTTCAGTAAAAAAAACGTTTACTGTGTGTAAGTTTTTTTTATAAAAAAACTTACCTATATGAAAACAAAAGAAAGCATTATTGTATGAAATTATTAATATTTTCCTAATGTTTATATAATTTCCTGCTACAATATTTGAATCAAATGCAAAACGGCCAAAAAGTAAAAAAATATATATGAAAATGCATTGCGTGGAGCTGTCATCAGCATTTATGCACAAATGCTTGAAAGCTGCTACTTTGAAGAATTATATGTTGCCAAAAGAGGTGCTTTCTACATCAGAAAATAGTACTGTAGAGCCAGTAGCGTAGCATTGCATTTATTGCCTTTATAAAATATAGCGAAAGTTAAAAAGGGCGCAATACGAGATGTAAAAAAATCATTTGCGGAGAGCATAAAATTGATATTTGCTGTAGCTGTATGTAATATATTCTTATATTCTTGTTATAATAGAAAATTGTAATTATTTCAGAAATTACAATTTCTGTGGAGAAAAAAACTAATATTCAAAAGTTGTTCTTAATTTGTTAAAGAGGTTCAAGTTTAGTTTTTTTTCTAAATAATAATTTAAATTAATTATCTGTACTTTTTATTATTTATAAATGTGTGTGATATATAATAACGGAAATTTTATTCAATATAATAATTATGTCCAGATCTGTGGTCAAATATAAGATAAGCGTCAAAATTACACATGACTGTCTTTCTAGGGTTAAGGGAATAATTCAATCAATCAGCTTCACGCTGTATCCCGCACAAAGCAGAGTAGGCAGGGTTAACGTAGTGTTAAGACGCTCTGTTCTCCACTTTCTGCCAAATTCTGGAGGCATTACGTGTTGAGTGGCAGAACTTAACGCCGCGCTTAGCCTTGACAATCAGAGCGAAGAAATGGAAATATAAATTTAAGTAAATATTTCATCTCCTCGAGTGGGGATCGAACCCACAACCAGTCGGTTTTACAGTCACACTTCTCTCGACTGGCCTCAAATTCAATCAAAGTTTCCCTTAATCGAATACAGTGCTTACAGTGTTTTATTAAGTACATTCTACCAATGAAAAAAAAGATAATTTATTTTTTACTGATTTCTTTTCTCAAAATAAGAAAAAAAAATAGGCGAATAACTGAAAATATTTTATTAGCTTTAACGCTTGCCCAAAATCAACTACGGAACTTGTCCTGACAGGTCCCAACATGTCTAATAGAGGTGTTTGCAGCTGTTCCGTATACAGGATGTGTATATTGTATAGTATATTTGTATAGTGTATACTATATACTCTACATTTATGTATTGTACATGGTGTTCCTGATTGCGCTGCCAATCCCAATACAATAGCTATCACTCTAGTTTATAGAAGCTGACACGACTCGCTTATAAGTCAACGGAGTATTGAGGCTTTGCTGTACAATTATTATAACCGGTGTAGACTATAAATTTTATGCATATACATATATATGTAACAAATACAAGAGACACAGAGAAAAAGACGATGGTTGTAGTTTCGATACCCACCATCCATTTCCTCGTTCTGATATGAATATATCAACACAAAGCGTAGCGTTCAGTACCGCCACTCAATACTAAATTGCTTGAAAATTGGAGACGAAAGTGGAATATGGTATTGAGTGTCTTAACACAAGGTTCTCTCTGCCTAACCAACTGAAAGCAGGATATTATATGTATGTTACTCATAAAAAAATACAGAATTAAAAAATAGTATTTCGGATTTTTACGTTGATTTACCAAAAAAATATTATTTCTCTTGATTTAAACATTAATAACACTACTACATTACAACTATTAATAGTTTTATTCGAGCTGAATTCCAGTGGAGGATTTTAAATAATACTACGTACGCTCAATTGGCAATCTAACCAAGAACAAGATCTAGTATAAATTAAAATACCTAGTTATTCATTAATAAACTCACGAACGGAATCAAACCTAGACTGATTTTCTCTCAATAGAATTTTTATATGCTTTTACTATATTATTAATTTCGATCTGGTAAAGTGCTGATAATGACAAATAAAATAACTTTTCTGTCTGTTTTCAGCGTGGATTTATGAAATTAAAAAGAAGGATTGTAGTCAAATATAAGAATATATATATATATATATATATATATATATATATATATATATATATATATATATATATATATATATATATATATATATATATATATATATATATATGTATAACTAAAAAATAATAATATGCCAGGTGTCAGAGCCTATGTAGCTAAAGCTTAAAATATTATATTTCTTTTTTTTTGTATTAAAGAGCGAGGATATTAAAGTAGTTAATCATAGAACTAGTCACTCCTCCGAGTTAGGATTGAACCCACAACTCTATAGTTTATTCTTGTTTACTTTATTTCTTAAAGACAGATGCCATCAAATAACAGTATTGGTCCAAAACTTATCTGCGATCGAATTACATTTATGCAACGAAGCAGTTCTACATCCTTTTCTTATCTTAAAATATGTATATTGTATAACTTTATATGTAGAATTTCTTGCAAGTTTTGCTGCAAGTAAATTTTCCTTTTATTTCAAGATACAGTGGTATAGAATAAAATCAAATAAATGTATGTAAAAGTTTATTTGTTCTGTATTTAATATTGAATTTTTTTGTCAGATTTTTTTCTTTCTTTGGGTTCTGATTTCTGCATGCCAACCAATGGTGCCACGTGACCTTCCTCCAGTATCATTGATAATTTGTTCTCGAAGTTCAACCGAGGCGTTCCCCTGCCTCCCTTACCACCCACTCTTGCTTCATAAATCTTTTTTACCATTCTTTCGTCATTCATTTCCGACGAGCCCACACTACCTGAGCACTTTCTTCTTCATTCTTCAGTTAGTAAGATTTGTAGCTTTAAATAAGATATAAAATATCTTAGGATTTATAAAATTAAATCTAAGGAAAGTGCAATAAACGTAGCGGCTACAAGTCTGATGACGCACAGTGCGTAGGCCTACCAGGTACCGATAGACGAGAAGGTCGCCTCAAGCTGCTGGATGCGAGAGGTGCTGGACTGATCATCTTAAATAGAGATCGACGAAGTGATAAGTTGATAATTGTGATGATAAAATAAAAATCATCACCCAAAACCACATAGCTAAAAGTGAAAATGGAATAATTAATTCTTTTTATTTTTATATAATATATATAAATATGTTTTTATTTATATAGTCTATAAAATAACTTTAAATACATAATCCTTTCTTCCATTAGCACAGTCGGATAAAAAATAACGAGTCTCGTAAATTATCTGCACAGTTGTTGTGACAATTACTAACTTGTTGCTACTGACCCTAATTGTAGGTTTAAAATGAGTTCAACAGGATAAAGAGAGTACTTACTTGTATGTAAGAATAAAATATAGTCAAGTGCGATTATATATTTAATAGTTTCGTTTTTATAAAAAAAATATTAGTAGGTATAGGCTGAATATAAAATTGTTTCATACACCTACCGCATATAGCAGGGTAGGCTGAGAATCTAATGCTAAGACACTCCGTTCTCTACTCTACGCCTCAATGCGTATTGAGAGGCATAACTCAACGTTGAGATTTCTCTCACCAAAGCGGAGAAATAAAAAAAAAATGATAACACTTCCTCGAAATAAGAATTAAAATTACAATCATTATTACATTACAATTAGACACTGTATCGATGTGAACCAGTGGTCTCTAAATAGAAGAGCTTTCAAGGTCTCTCTTATCAAGAAATATACAACTAATAGAGCTGTAATAATGTCCGGCCTTTATATTTTACTAAAAAAACCGTTTGCGGCTATCGTTACAACGTCTGAATGGAAATACGACAGTTGTGGGTTCTATTCCTAGTCGTAGAAATGATTTATATTTATTTTTTCGCTATACACAACGTGACAAGTTCCACCGATCAACATGCAATGTTTCAAAAATTAGGAGTACGTGAGGAACGGCGAACGGTTAACACTAGATTACCTCTGCTTCTGTTTGCTGGATAAAGCGTGAAACTTATGTTTCTTAAATATATATTTTTTATTATATTTAGTTAATACTAGTGCAGCAATAATAACGTAATTGTATTCTTTTAAAAAAGTGTTTAAACATGATTAAAAATTTTCTAAAAAGATTTCAAAAATTGCAAATACTTTATTGTTGCACCAAATAAACGATATATGTAGGAGTAATACGAGAATATAAATTATGGGGCTATTTGAACAAAATACAGTAGAAATTGATTTATTTAAAATGTTCTTTTAATGACATTCGTCAGAACAATGCAACAAAGCCGTTAAAATTATTTCTTTAAAAATATAATAATTCTTCTCCTTTTATTCTTCCAAGAGTATGTAAAAAAAATGAATGGGACGCCCGGATTTTAGAGCCGTCCCTTCGTTCTCAATTACATTATTACCACTTAAAAAAAGACTACCTGCCACAGAAAATGCCGCAAAAGCGTAAAATAGTGAATATGCAACTTGTCTCTGCATAATAAAGACAGGTTAAAGTTATGTTATAGTTAAATTGTGCTTTATTTGACGTATTGGTACGATAAATTAAATAAAAAAAATCAGCTTCACGCTGTATCCCGCACACAGCAGGGTAGGCAGAGGGAACCTAGTGTTAAGACACTCCGTTCCCCACTTTCCGCCGAATTTGGGAGGGATTGCATGTTGAGTGGCGGAATTCAACGGCGCTCTTTACCTCGACACCAGAGCGAAGAAATGGAAATATAAATTTAAATAAATATTTCATTTTGTCGAGAGGGGATCGAACCCACAACTGTCGCGTTACAGTGACACCCTTGGTACAATAAATGTAAGTAAATGCAAACATGGTGGTAGTGGTTTCAATACTTATTTGTGGAGTTGTTATTTTTTTTTTATTTCACGCTTTATCCCGCATATAGCATAGTAGGCGGAGAGAATCTAGCGTCAAGACATTCCGTGGTGAGTGACGAAACTCAACTCTTAATTTTGTTTTCTAGAGTAGGAGAATAATAATAATTCGTTTTCCCAGTTGAGGATTGAACCCACACCCATCACGGTTATAGTCTGACGCTGTCCCATTGTGCCAAAATTGAGAAATATCCGTCTTAATAATCTACTTTTGCTCAGACTGTCCAATACGCAATTTTTAAATGAGTAGAAAATTGAGAATGGAGTATTTAATCTCAATCACTACATACAAAAATAGTCGTTTAAAAAGCTCTACTGTGAGTTCCGCTATATTCCACAAAATGTATATCGAATTCGGGAAGAAAAAAGGGAACAATGTTTGGTCACTTCTTTGGCACTAAAATAAAGAGTGAACAAAGATTATCCTTAACTAATACCGAATATAGACTGGAATTTCGAATCTATCAAAGAGCAGGATGCGACACTTTAAGAAGAGTATTTGTTCCCTCGTTGGAGCGATCAAGTGTATTGTGATTTAATAAACGAATATATTTGATCTGGTTCCTATATTAGATAGGAGTTCAATGATCTTTTGTGTATTCCTAATTTTTATTTTTAGCTTTACGCTTTATCCTACACACAGCATAGTAGGTAGAAGGAACCTAGTGATAAGACACTCCGTTACCCACTCAATTGTGCCGTAGGGACACAAGCGATTTTAAACGCGACGGGTTCGATTCCTACTCACACGCTCCATCACGGTCCATCCAGAAATCGGCGGAACGGAACGAAGTGTCACACACAGATGCTAGGTACCCAAGGTACGGCTACCCAGGCTTAAAATTACGCAGGTTAAGAGAATGTAGTGCTAAGACTTAAGACACACCCGTTCCCCGAACGCATAATTTTCTAGTTATTGTATTTTTAGTGACGTAACTTAACACCGCGCTTGCATAAGCTTCGAATCATCTGTTATAAGCATATCAAGTTCGAATCTGCCCAATTTATAACACATTTAGTATTGTGTAACGAAACCTAACGCCACTCTATGTCTTATTGCTATTATTATTAATATTTTAACACGGGCGATAAAATAATAAACACTATTAATAATAAGTGACGACGAGACAAGTGCAGTCTTCTTAGCCATTGTTGAGATGCTGTGCTTTTGATTCAAATAAAAATTTCACAGTTCAATCATCTCGAATGTCCAAACACTTTCATCTCTTTCTAACACTCACATATCACATGTTGCCGTCTCTCTCTAGTCGGGATCCTAGACGCAGCTGATATCGACGCAGCCTTATCACTACATTATCAAACAGGCAATTATAGATTTTATATCCACATTAATAAAGGTTAAATTAGTTTGTGTTTTTAATATAAGAGGTTGTTCACATACCTGAATGGCCGTATCTCGTAGTATTCTAGAATGGATCCCGCATTCGCCAGTATCGCTCCGACCGTTCGAGGAGATAGACGTGTCGGTTAAATATAAAAACCGGCTTTCGCGAGTTTCTACACATATTTTTACTTTGATCAAAGTTTTAAGTTATGTGTGTGTTATGTGATAAGTGATCACGAGTCCCAGTTGGATAAATTGAAGGTAATTTATGAGATTTTTTGTAACAAACACACTGACTGACGGACGAGTTAATTTCTTATGGTATGCAAGTGGAACCTGTTTTTCGTCCGGTCAACCGTGGGAAGGAATTTCGCTGCAATTATTGATACTATTGTTTACTTCGAACGTAACGTTGTGTAATTTTAGAAATTATTTAAGACTACCGTCTTTAAAATTTACTTACTTTAAACATTTTCATTCATTTATCTATACTTCCTTTTATAATTATATTAAAAAAATAAAAAAAAATGTTTGGTTAAACACGTTTATCTCAAGAACTACTGGTTCAATTTAAAAAAAAATCTTGAATGATACCGTGTTATCATTTTATTTCACATTATTTGATAGACGAAGCCGCCGGTGAAAGCTAGTATATATAAATATTATTTTAGGATTTTATAGCAAAATTTTCCATAAAATCATTTAAGCTTAATAGTCGTTGGAGCGTTATGGTAATATACCAAGGGCCCAGAGCAAACAAGCGATCCATCTCAAGCACCCATTCCAATAATGAGAGTTCTGATATCGAGAAGGAAACAATGGGACTGCGTTTAACCGGGTTCCCATTATGTTTGGTTTATTCACGCAATTTCAGTTAAATTTAACTGTACGAGTTAAATATAATGTTTTGTTTGTAGTGACAGTTTTTTGTTTATTTTATTTATGGTTTGGATGTTAGATAGGTGGTTGTTTTCATTGTTTTGGTTCTATAATGTTATTTAGATTATTTAAAAAAAATCAGCTTCACGCTGTATCCCGCACACAGCATTGTAGGCAGAGGGAACCTAGTGTTAAGACACTCCGTTCCCCACTTTCTGCAAATTCTGGAGACATTACGTGTTGAGTGGCAGAACTCAACGCCGTGCTTAATCTCGACACCAGAGCTAAGAAATGGGAATATAAATTTAAGTAAATATTTCATCTCCTCGAGTGGGGATCGAACCCACAACCAGTTGGTTTTACTTCGTGCCGCTGCGCCACGACTGGCCTCATTATAGGCCTCATTTATTTACTTAATAACTAATATAACATTTTTTCTGTATAATTAAAATACATTATTTCTATTGTATAGTAAAAAATAAAAATAAAAAGTAAGTATGTGTGTCAAATATTTATATTTGACAAAAACATATTGTTATAAGAAACAATTAAATATTACATTATTATTATTGCAAGTAACGTACGTAAAAACATGTACCCAACCACCCGAAGTGAAAGTTGATTTAAACGAATTCGGATATCGATGACATTTTATGATTAAAATTTTGAAATCTTTTATAAGTAGGTACTTACCTACTTTTCATGTACTTTTTTTTAGTTTTTAGACAAGGAGATGGTAGTGTTGAGTCTCTCCGTTCTACAATTTTCTAAGAATTGTCTAGCTCTTCTCAAGTACCTATAGAAGGATATATTAATAGCCATCCTCGATAAATTTTGAAACCAACGCAAACTATAGTTCCTGATATTATCCCGCTCAACCAAACAAACTAAAAAAAAATTATTATATTGTAAACTATTAGTATAAATTAAATATTTATAATTCTACGAATGAACGAACCCACAATCATCGCGTAAAGTCAGTAATGTACCACAAGGGCGTATTATATAACCTTTTCTCATAAAATACATTAATATTCTACTCATGTATAGTGACTTATATTCAACAGAATATTATATTAATCGATTTTCCTTGTAATAGAAGCCCAAAAAACATCTAGCATTATAATCGATATCGCATATTGTTTATATTTATTGCTATTTATTTTATTATTAACCATATGTTTATATAAATTTAAATATTAACTTCTATAATTAATTAATATTAATTGTTTTTTAGATCCAAAACAATTAAAATGTTTTTAACTTATAGTTTCACGCTGTATCCCGCGTACAGTGAGGTATTAAGACAATTTTCGAAACAGGGTTGAGTGTCAGAACTTAACGCCGCGTTTTCTCCATTTACGAGGATGAAGAAATGAAAATAATTTCAAAAGCAACATTGATACTAGTAACGTCACTGGTATTATTGTTAGTGGTTTACTTACATATACATAGCATGGCAAGTCATAATTAACTGCAACCAATAATAAAAAAATATATATTTAATGCAATTGGGGAACGGAAGTTTGTTAATAGGAACGCAGTGTCCTAAACACTAGGTTCCCAGGTTCCTTTTACCTATCCTGCTATACACAGGATACAGCGCGGAGCTAACAAACATATTAATTTGTTTTACCAGCCGCTTCAATTGCTTAGCCAAATGGAAATATCTAAGAATTGCACATCTGTTCTCGGAAGCTCTCAAGCTTCACCGATTGTGCAATATTTAATTTTAATTGCTAATTGACCCTTTAAGTACTTTAATGTAATAGTAATAGCCTATCCTAGCCTTCCTTGATAAATTAAATAAACAACACAAAAACATTTTTTTTAGTTCGATCCAACAGTTCCTGAGATTAGCGCGTTCAACCAAATAAACACATCCATACATCCAATTTAATAATAGCAGTATAGATTATACTTCCATATCGTTCCAAACAATTTGATTGACAAAATAGGATTTAAAATATGGACCACTAAATAACATTTCTAACTTGGCCGTATAATAACTCACGCTTATTATTTTTTTTTATCAGCTTCACGCTGTATCTCGCACACAGCAGGGTAGGCAGAGGGAACCTAGTGTTAAGACACTCCGTTCCCCGCTTTCTACCGAATTCTGGAGGCTTTTCGTGTTGAGTGGCAGAACTCAACGCCGCGCTTAACCTCGACACCAGAGCGAGGAAATGGAAATATCAATTTAAATAAATATTTCATCTCCTCGAGTGGGGATCGAACCCACAACCAGTCGGTTTTACAGTCACACCTTGTGCCGCTGCGCCACGACTGGCTTATTGTTTTGCATAGAATGATTATTCAGACATTATACCGTCATTTGCCAGTTGGATTTATAACCGCGATACAATGTGTTTGGATAGATGTATGTTTAATGGTGACTAAGGGAATTTCTTTTGTGTCTGTTCATTTGAGAGCGGGGTATGTGGGTTCGATTTTGGTCACTTATTTTATGGGGTTGTGATGTTTAAACATAACTATTAGTTTACTTACGCCCAGTATTAATAACCTATCTCCAACGTCAATCTTAGATTGTTTAGATTAGATGTATGAAACAATCTAAGATTGACGTTGGAGATAGGTTATTAATATTGGGCGTTAGATAACTTTGTGTCTATGTTTTCTTCATTGCTTGCGTGTTGTGTGGTGGAACTCAACGTCGCGCTTTGCCTTCTTACCACAGCGATTTATTTTAAAATAATATTTTTTCTAGGCGGGAAATGAACCCACAATAGTCGTGTCTACATTCAGACGCTGTGCCGCTGCGTCAATACGGCCTTAAATTCAGATTCACGATAGATTTATCTTTAGCTTCGTGCTGTATCTCGCATATAGCATTGAAGGCAGAGGGAATCTAGGAACCTAGTGTTAAGACCCTCTGTTCCCATTAAGACACTTCCGTTCCTCACTTTCCGTCGATCTCTGGAAGTGTAGAGTAGCGGAATATAACACAGCGCTTTGCCTCTTTGCCAGAGCGAGGAAATTAAAATATTAAATATTTCATTTCCTCGAAAGGAAATCGAACTCACTATCTATCGCTAATGTCGCACGCTTATGCCGCTGCGCTAAAACTGACCTCAATTAATGATTTATCAGCTTTCATTGATTTATAATACAAAAATAAGAAGACAAGATAGGTGACAAGAATGTCACATAATATTACTGTTGTGGTTGTATTATAGCTTTTGTTTCTTGTTTATCTGACAACACTTACACGTGTTTTTCATTATAGGAAAATGACCTTTTATCAACATAAAAGGACTTACGACTGTCAGTAATGTCAGTATTCTATCACAACGTGTTAGAATATCTTCAATACATTCAGACATCTTTTACATTTTATGGCTTAGGATTTCTATATATGATGTATGAAAATACAGTTACTAAGTTACTGACAATGCATAATCGGATGTATGGATTTTCCTGGGGCACAACATCTGACTAAGTTGTGAACGTTGTGGGTTCGATTCCCATTTGGGGAAGTGGATTATTTTCATTTCCTCTATTTGGTAGATAGAGGAAGATAAAATTGACGAAAAAGTGGCATTGAGATTCATAATTCAATTTAAAAAAAGCTTCTAGGAAGTATAAGATCTATAAGAAAATATTCCTCGAAATAACTACAGAGAAAACAAACGATAATAAAAATAAGTTTTATAAGCCACGCAAACGAAATTAGGGGTAGATTTTGTTACAAATAAAGACAAATAAACAGCTTCCTGATATATTTCGAATTATTATTTTTTTTTAAGTTCTCTTTCTATCCATAGCGGGATAACAGAGAGAACGGAGAGAGAGAGGAGGAGAGAGAACGGAGAGGGAGTCTCTGCATACCTCGACACATCTGTTGCCTTGTACACTGTGAACCTCTTCATACATACCTCCTTTTTACGTGACCTTTCTCCTAATATATTGTGGAATGTTAGTATAATGTGTTCTCGAAGGTCAATTAAGGATAGGTATCTGATGATAGGAGGATAGAAATATTTACTAGAAATAGAGAGAGACCCAGTAGGATCTAGTAAATATTAATACCATAATAGTTTTTAATTTATGGCTTTCGTTTAATAACGACTTTACACTTTAAATTAAAAACTAGGAATATTTATTTAAAATTATATTTTCATTTTTTCTCTCTGGTGTCGAGGCAAAGCGCGACATTAAGTTCCGCCACTCCCAAAATTTGGCAGAAAGTGGGGAACGGAGTGTGTTAACACTAGGTTGCCTCTGCCTAGCCTGCTGCGTGCGATACAGTGAGAAGCTGATTTAATTTATTATTTTTTAAATTAATAACCAAAATTTGATAATCCAGCCATATTTTATAATTATATACAGAAAAACCGAAATAACTCCATTGATATTCTCGTAGATTTCTTCAGGGAAATTCGCTCAGTGATTTCGTTTTTTTTGCAAAGCTGATCTCGCAAATTGGGGTGCTGGGAATACTTTCAAATTCAAACTTCATAAGATATTTCTGTAAAGCTATAGAAACTTGTTATTTACTAGATTACTTCGAAAATGTATAATAATGTATACTGTTGTATTGTAATTGTGTATAGAATTTTATTTTATTATATATATTTGTTTTGTGGTATAACTTTTTATTTTCAGTTTTCGCGGGAATATAATAATAAGTTTATTTAGCAATTACGTTATTTTCATGCTATAATAAATTAAATTTTACATATTGAGGCCGTTGTGGCTCTGATACGAAAATTAAAAATAATTTAAATAACAAAAAATAATAATAAATGACGCCAGTCGTGGCGCAGGGGCACAAAGTGTGACTGTAAAACCAACTGGTTGTGGATTCGATCCCCACTTGAGGAAGTAAAATGTTTAATTACTTTTATATTTTCATTTCTTCGCTCTGGTGTCGAGGCAAAAGGCGGCGTTGAGTTCCGCCACTCAACACGCAATACCTCCAGAACTCGGCGGAAAGTGGGAACGGAGTGTCTACACTAGGTTCCCTCTGCCTACCCTGCTGTGTGAAGCTGATTTGATTTTTTTTTACAATGCGCAGCGTAGAGTTCCGCAAGTACACAAAATGTTCCAAATTCGAGAAAAAAAGTGTAAAACGTAGTTTTCAAACACTACACCGACAATTGAATCTTTTGGTTTATCCATAAAGCTTATACCTATCCATATCCATATTATAAAAATATATAAATAATATGATTTTAAGTTTCAACGCTTATTATCTCCATCTTGTAACGGCGGAAACACGTGGGATTTGAACACGTTGTAAAGGTTGACGTAGGTGTGGATGATACAAAGATTTGTATGAAGTCGGTAGGAAGGTATGTAGTAATTGGTTGACGCCTATTGAGCCTCATTAGTCAATGTAATATGGTGATAAGTGCTTGTAGGTGATGATCGTGTGGGTTTTAGTCGATTTGTGGTTGTGTTGGGTTCGAATCTTGTTTTAGGGGAATATTTATAAATTTAAATCAAATAAATCAGCTTCATGCTGTATCCCGCACACAGCAGGGTAGGCGGAGGGAACCTAAGTTAAGACACTCCGTTTCCCACTTTCTGCGCAATTCTGGAGGCATTGCGTGTTGAGTGGCAGAACTCAACGCCGCGCTTAACCTCGACACCAGAGCGAAGAAATGTAAATATAAATTTAAGTAAATATTTCATCTCCTCGAGTGGGGATCGAACCCACAACCTGTCGGTTTTGCAGTCACACCTTGTGCTGCTGCGCCACGACCGGCCTCTATGGGAATATTTATTATTTATTTAGATGCCATATGATCTGGTAATCAATACTCAATGTCTTTAATTTGAGGGTAAATGATAAAGTATAGATATATTAAAACGTTCTGTTTGACTGGTGATAAAGATGCAAAGTGAACGGGAAATTCAGCTTCACGCTGTATCCCGCACACAGCAGGGTAGGCAGAAAGAACTTACGTGTTAAGACACTCTATTCCCCACTTTCTGCCGATTTCTGAAGGCATTGCGTGTTGATTGGCAGAACTCAACGCCGCGCTTTGCCTCGACATCAGAGCGAAGATATGAAAATTTAAATTTAAGTAAATATTTCATCTCCTCGAGTGGGGATCAAACCCGCAGCCAATCGGTTTTACAGTCACACTTTGTGCCCCTGCGCCACGACTGGCCTCGACGACTGAACTGGAAATTAATATCTACAAATTATTATTTTTTTTATAATATTGATACATTATTTTTCGCCCAATACCGAGTGTTCGCTGCCTAAATCAGGACATGTAAAATCTATACTTCTAAACTACTATTATAAAGCTGAATTGCTTGATTGATTTAACACGCTAATCTCAGGATTTACTGGCTTGTATTAAAAAAATATATTATTCTATTCAATCCATTGTCCAATTATAGAAGTATACATTAATATTACGCCAAGTTTACAGTTCTGATATGGGCATTACACCGAGAAATCGAACCTATGACTGTCACCAACCCAATTTCACCAAACACTTCTTGTTCAACTTAAAATTCATCAAAAAAAAAAAATTACACAATTTATAAAAATATTTTAAAATGCAGCACGAGGGGACGAAAACGCGAACGCGACAGGTTTGGTTCTGACAAAATTTTAAGAGATTATCCGCTCAACCGACGTTTGCCTTAGATTCTTGTTTTTTAACGTAAAAATATAATTTGAATATATATTTTTTAATTTTATACCTACCCACTTGTTAAAGTAACTATAATCTACCAATATATATAAGAAATAATCAAGTATCAGCTTCATTAGAACAGGGTGACAGAGGGAATCTAGTGTAAGTACACTCCGTTCCCGTTGGTACCATAATTACATAAATAATAAAATAAATATTTTATTTTATATTAAGTATTTATTATATTTTAAAACGTACCAATTGCTTTACCTATAGAAATGTAATGCATCAAAAATAGACGTAAGATAGAGAGACGCTCTAGCAACGAGGCAAAGCGCGCTGTTGATACTCATCACTCAACACGCAGTGCCTCCAAAATTCGCCGGAAGGTAGGGAACGGTAGAGTCTTAATGGGAACGGAGTGCCTTAACACTAGATTCCCAGATTCCCTCTGCCTACCCTGTTATGTAAATGATACAATGCGAAGCTACAAATAAAATTAATATTTTTAATATTCTTCTTTCAGAACCTAAAATACCACCTACTATAAAAAACTCCACATTCTTGCTAAGATGTATAAAAATTATCAAATTTTTGACTACAAATTTATGATTAAATCGGTAATTTTATCTGATAGTAACTCATACGTTATTGGTGGAGAATTTCTTATCACAATACCAATTAAACGGTAACTGTGCCAATATTTTACTGATAACTTGTTTACGCCAAACTAGTTTTTAATATTGATATTAAATTTTGAATTAAAATATTTCATTATTTTTTTATATATAAAAACATACCTAATTGTTATGTCGGGGAGATTCTTTTTTCTTTTTTAACTATACCCTGTATCACGCACATAGCAGATTAGGCAGAGAGAACCTGAGAATCCAGTGTTAAGACACTCTTTTCCCATTAAGACACTTCCAATCCTCACTTTCCGCCATATTATGAAGGCAATATGTATCATTACTAGAGCGAGGATATGATATATTTTACACTATTTAGGTAGATTATTCACCCAAATTTTAAACATGAGATACTGCATTGTATTGAACACGCTAATCTCAGGAACTACTGCTTTGAAATGAATAACTATTTACGTATTAAATAGTTCATTTCTTAAGGAAGGCTTATAGGCTATGTTACACCACACCAACCTTGTCGATGTAGCCGTATACGCCCTTGGTCGGAGAATATGTTTGTACATAACTCTAAATTACACGCAATGCCTCCAGAATTCAACTGAAAATGAAAAACGGAGTGTCTTAACACTAGGTTCCCTCTGTCTACCCTGGATTTACTGATATTTGACAAAGCTTCCAGTTCGTAGTAAAATATTTGTAATAAAAATATTGTCCTCACGGAGAAGTTATGGAATACTCATAACAGAGACTCCAAAATTTATATTTTGTACCAAATTTTGCGGCGTTTTCAGTTTTGAAGCTGTATGAAGTCGGCAACTTAATGCGAATAATAATCTAGTTAGGCCAAAATAGAACTAGTTGTAGCTAACTTCAGACGAAATTTAAATTGAAAATTTTAACATTTATGTATCTGTTTATTACGGTGTATTTTCAAAACTTTATGGAAACAGAATTTGTCCGCAAAATTTGAAAATATTTTGTGCTTTAACTAAATTTAAATATTTTAGGGTAGGCAAAGGGAACCTGGGGAACTAGTGTCCAATCAAGTTCACTTCCATTCTGCACTCTCCGCCGAATTCTCGAGGCATTGCGTATGGAGTGGTGAAATCCAATACAGGGCTTTGCGTGTATTCACTATTCAGAGCGATTTTTTTTCGAATGGACATATTGCTGTAAACCTGAACTGATCTTGACAACGTCACCAGCTGGGAGGGGCGAGAGTAGGTCGCCCCTGAAGAAAAATTACGAGATTTTACAGTCGCTTATGCCCCTGCACCACGACGGCTTCAAATTATATTTTTTAATTTTAATAAATATATATGATTATTGATGTCTTGTACTTCAAAAAAAATTAAACAGTCTAGTCGTAATATGTCAATATAAAACTAATAAAATAGTTATATTAAAACAACTACTAAAATTAAATAGCTTTTTTTTAAGTGCAATTACGTCTGAATCTATGACTTATAAAATATTTAATACAAAAAAAGAAGACATAAAATGGAGTAATAATAAAAAAAAACGTACTAATTATTTTTAAAATATTATTTTTTGTTGTTGTAGTCAATTGACAATCTTATTACTCAAATAAATATTTCTCAATCCAATTGATATTGCAACACTTAGTTTCATGCATTCCTTTCCCATATGCATATTGACTTATACTTATTTAGAAAACGTATAAAAATTTGAACGTAGCTGGGACTCGAACCCGCGCCTCCTGAAAACCAACCAGTTTTTATAAATTAGCTTCACGCTGTATCCCGCACACAGCAGGGTAGGCAGAAGGAACCTAGTGTTAAGACACTCCGTTCCCCACTTTCTGCCGAATTCTGGAGGCATTGCGTGTTGAGTGGCAGAACTCAACGCCGCGCTTAACCTCGACACCAGAGCGAAGAAATGGAAATATAAATTTAAGTAAATATTTCATCTCCTCGAGTGGGAATCGAACCCACAACCAGTCGGTTTGCAGTCACACCTCCTGCCGCTGCGCCACGACCGGCCTCAAGGCCCTCAGTTTTTATACGTTTTCTAAATAAGTATTTTTCTTTCCTAAGTGTGGAATAACATTTTAAAAATGTTAAAAATGCATCTCTAAGGAGCCGTGTTTTACGCTATTAAATAGAGTTTGCATATTTATAATATTGTCGATACAAATCTCATGTTCTGCTTGCTACGATAGCTTTTTTCTTTTCTTCTATATATGGCTGAAATTGTAAAAGGAAAGGAGTAAAATATAATTGTTGCTCAAGACCTTAGATCTACGTAAAGTTTTGTGAAATAATGTAAAGTTAAAAATAACATTTTCTTATTATAGGTATAAATTGTATGTAAACAATAATGTAATTAATATATATGATAAGGAAATTAGGTATAATAATAAATTTAAAAAGGGTACGGACCAAGTGTCTATAGTGTTAAGAAATAATATTAAAAAATAATAATAATTGTCAACGCTTAAATACAGAAAATAATGTGTTCTTCTATTGCGATCATTTTGTAAAGACACTATGTATATGTTTTTTCCCGGTCACTACTTTTCACTCGAATTGTAGATATTGTGTGTTGTATGGCAACGGAAACATTTTTTATTAAAAGAGAGAGAAACAAAGGAAAATAATTAATTGCTATAAGGGAATTGTACCCATAAATATCGTGCTAGACGACCCTCTCTCTCTGCACCATGATGGCCTTATTGTAAGATTTGATTTAACAGGTAAATCAAATCAGCTTCACGCTGTTTCCCGCACACAGCAGGGTAGGCAGAGGGAATATAATGTTAGGACACTTCGTTCCCCACTTTCCGCCGAGTTCTGGAGGCATCGCGTACTTAACGTACGTAATACGTACATACGTACGTAATTCAACGCCGCGCTCTGCCTCGACACCAGGGCGAAAAAATGAAAACATAAATATAAATAAATATTTCAATTCTTCGAGTGGGGATCGAACCTACAACCACTCGATTTAACAGTCACACTTTGTGCCCCTGGCCTCACGACTGGCCTCCAAACTACTCAATTACTTACTAACTGACATTAAATCAGCACAAACCTATATTTTTTTGTAATAATTATTATTTAATCGACGTCTCTGAGTGTGGCTATCAGTTATTTTTATTATCTATGTCACCACCACATGATAATATATTTTTATATTTAATTTTACTCAACTGTAGTCTAGTATGTAGTAAATTGTCCCCCGCGCTCTCAGCTTTGGTCACGCATTCTATTTTTATCTATACCGCAATGGAGCTGCCATATAATTTAGCGTTAGTGTTGTTTAAAAACTATTTTAGGAGATTTAATACAATAAGGCCAAACAGCTGTTTTTTTTTTAATTATTATTATTTTTTAGCTTCATGGTGTATCCCGCACACAGCAGGGAAGGCAGAGGGAACCTAGTGTTATGACACTTCGTTCCCCAGTTTCTGCCGAATTCTGGAGGCATTGCGTGTTGAGTGGCAGAACTTAACGCCGCGCTTAACCTCGACACCAGAGCGAAGAAATTTAAGTAAATATTTCATCTCTTCGAGTGGGGATCGAACCCACAACCAGTCGGTTTTGCAGTCACACCTCGTGCCGCTGCGCCACGACCGGCCTTAAATTAATGTTGTATATAAAAAATCTATGTCAACATACCTATTGAAACTTTTGAGCAATCTGTTAATATATTTTTTAGTAGATACTTTAGTGAAACTGGATATTCTTTTTGTATTCGTTTAGTATTTTATTATTAATAAACAAATTTTAGTACAATCTTTATTATAATATCTTTTTTTATATTATTTCTATAAAAAAAAATATATTGAAAAATAATAAAAACAATTGAATGACACTCCCACAACCAACCTTGTACACTAGGCCTATTTTAAATTCCATTACATATTTTGTTCGGCCCACTTAAATTAAAAAAAAAAAAACATTTATTTGGCCTTGACGACAATGCTGTCAAATTGATAGCCTGTTTAAAAATGTTATCTATGACTATTACAAATCATTTTAAACTATTAAAGTCTATTTATATGAATGTAGAGCTCGTCGTAGTCCAGGAGCACAAGTGTGTGATTGTAACACGACGGTTGTAGGTTCGATCCCCACTCGAGGGAATGAATTATTACTTATTAATATTTTAATTTTTTTGCTCTGGTAGCAAGGCACAAAACCTGGGGTTGAGTTCCGCCACTCAACACGCGATACCTCGAAAAAATCAGCAGAAAGTGCAGAACGGAGTGTCTTAACACTAGGTTCCCTCTGTATATCCTACCGTTTGCGGGATACAACGTGAAGTTGATTGATTTATTTTTTATATGAATGTATACAGACAGATATTCTGAGGCCAGTCGTAACTAAGGCTAAATTAGAACAAATGCTTTTTGCATATCATTCAAATGCTGCTTATAATAGTAATATTTAGATTTACACTTTTTTCTTTACTTCTAATTTATTTTTAGCTTCTTTTCACTTCTAATTTATTTTTAGCTTCTCGCTATATCCTGGATGTAGCAACCTAAGCAGAGGGAACCTAGTGTTAAGACACTCCGTTCCCCACTTTTCGCTAAAATTGTAAACACTTTGTATAAACTGGCGAAATTCAACGACGCAACTGATCTGGTTTCCAGAACAAGGAAATAAAAATAATTCATTTTCCCGAGTGGCAAATTAAAACTACAGTGGCCGCGCCGTCTTATACTCAGGACGGCTTCTTTTCCTATATTTATATAAAAGAAATGGCACTCAAATAGTAAAAAAAATATCGTTTTTCATATTTATACCGTAGTGTATATATAAATCAATCTTGTAAACCGTATTATATACGTTCAGCGTGATACACTGCTATCATATAGCTTTTATATTTTGTAAATATAAAGCAAGCGAGAGTATGAGTTTTCTTATAATATGTCACATGATGTTGAATAAATGACATTTTAAGTATCAATTTTTATCTTCTTCTAAGTTTATAACCCTAGTTTATTATATGTGGATATGAATAATAAATATTTGTATTCAAAATATCTGTATTAAATATTGGCTCAATTTTTACGATATGATATTACAGTACTTTATTGATAAACAAAATATAAATGGATTTTTAAAAAAGTCGATTTAGGTTTAAAAAAAAGAGAGATATTCCGTTTTTCGATCTCCGCCTCAATTCGAGACATTGCCTGTTGAGATGCGGTATTCAACGTCGTATTTTATAATGTCATTGTGAAGTTAAAAGTCACGGCACTTACTCTTCTACTTACTTCAATCTGTTGAGTGGCGTAAATTCAACGCCGCGTTTTGTCTTATTACCAAAAATCAAAATCAAATCAGCTTCACACTGTAGGTATCCCGCACACAGCAGAAGGAACCTAGTGTTAAGATACTCCGTTCCCCACTCTCTGCCGAATTCTAGAGACATTGCGTGTTGAGTGGCAAAACACAACGCCGCGCTTTATTTCGACACCAGAGCGAAGAAATGTAAATATAAATTTAAGTAAATATTTCATCTCCTCGAGTGGGGATCGAACCCACAACCAGTCGGTTTTACAGTCACACCTCCTGCCGCTGCACCACGACTGTCCTCAACTGGTCACTGGTCTTATCACCAGAGCGAGGAAATAAAAATAACTTACTACCCAATGGGAATCGAACTAACAACCGTCGCGTTTACAGTCATATGTGCCGCTGCGCCACGACAGTCTCTATAGACAATGTGATTTAAATAAAATACTAGCTTGTACACACGGTTTCGCTCACGTAGTCGTGTAAAATTTACTGAAAAATGTGTATCACACACACATTATACGAATAAACGCGTAGTATTTTTCTAGCTGAACCAGTAATTCCTGGGATATGCGCGTTTAACCATACAAACTTATCGGCTTTGTAATATTATAATTGATAGATTTACTAGAAACCTTGAAGTACTTAGGTATATGTTTATGTAATGTAAATTGTAACATGATATATTGTGAACTCAAGATTTCTTAGGTTCCGTGTGAATATTCTCATATTACATTATAATATTGACGTCATCGTTATTGACACGCATGTTAATTATAGGTATAAAATACCTTCAAATCCGTCTTATGGGGATACAGCTCTTAATTTCTTTTACATAGTCTTTTATGATAAAAAATTTGTTCACATAGTCTTTTATGATAAAATTTTGCGTTGACTTTTGCCTTGTGTGTCTATTTTGATTTGCAAAGAAACTAAATAATTTTATCCATGTTTATTATTTATTAAGTTTCACGCTTTATCCTGCGTATAGAAGTATAGGCAGAGGGAACCTGGGAATCTAGAGCTAAGACACTTCCGTTCCCCACTTTTTGCCGAATTCTGGAAGCATTGTATATCAAACAGTGGTACTCAACATCACTCTTTGTCTAAGAAATAAATATAACCATCCGCCGAATGGGAATCGAACCCACAAATATCGCGCTTACAATCAGACACCCTCTTACTGCGCCACGACGGCCTCACTTGTCATTTTATTATAATATTTTATTAAGATGTTATTCGATTTCGCGTTTGCAACTTAAATTATTACTTCCAAATTTTAAGACTTTTAATAAGCCAACTTAAGTTAAAGTTTGTCCCCAAAATACAGTATATAAAATGAGTTTACTGTATAAACATATAGTTTAGAGTTAAGTTTATGTCAAATAATTTTCTAAGAAAATATAATTAATGCATGATAACAAAGTGGGACAGCGTCTGTAAAGAGGATGTTGCGGATTCGATTTCCAAACGGGGAAGTATTATAGGTAGGTACATCACTCAACATACTATTTTTTTCGAAAATTTTAGATCGTGGAGAATGGTGTGTCCCAACAGTAGATTATCTCTGCCACTCTCCTATATACATGGAAACATGGCATAGTGATGGCTAAAGACTACGATAATCATAGCAAATATAAGTTCTTATGTATTTTTATTGTATTAAAGATTTAAACAAAAAAAATCTTTAATTATTAATACATTTTTTTATAAATTAAACGTTACATACGTAAAATTGGTAAATTTATTTTTTCTTTTAATTTTGCTTGTCGGTCCTTTGTACCATGTTTCGCCACTCAACACACAGTGCCTTTAGAATTCTGCGGGAATTGGGGACGGAGTGTCTTAACACTAGGTTTCCTCTACTCACCCTGCTGTGTGCGGGAAAGGGCGTGAAGCTGATTTAACTTTGAGTTAATTTGAATGTTATTACAATAATATTCGATCAACATAATGTAAAAACAAACTATTATTAACACTTTTTAAAGTGTTATTCCACACTTGGGAAAGAAAAATACTTATTTAGAAAACGTTTAAAAATTTGAAAGTAGCGGAACTCGAACCCGCGCCTCCTGGAGTTCGAGTTCAAGTCCGGCTACGTTAAATTTTTTATAAATTTTCTAAATAAGTATAAAAAGAAACTATTAAATAAATATATTTCAATTTCACGTAAAATTGAAAGGAAAAGGCAATTGGCGATCACAACTCTCCTATTCTGCAACGAATGGACTGTAGAGGATATATTTATTGCGATGCCTTATAGGATGGTACTAGTCCTGGCCTTATTTATAGCATCTCTACTGTTTTTGCTATCGAGCTACAGAATTATGTATGGAACCAACATGGCGAAGTAATGTTGTGGTGTTGTAGTTGCTTGTTGTTTTTAAACTGACGGACAGATAATAATATTTTTGAATTTTTTGGTGGTTGTTTGGTGGTAACTTAAAAAAAATCAAATTACAGCTTTGAAAAGTATGTTTTAGATGTGAAAACAATGATGTAATAGTATTATAGCGAGAGATTGCATAACAAATAGAAATAATAAAAAAATATATGAAATTATTTGAAGCCAGTCACGGCACGTGGGGTCCAAATGTGCGACTGTTAACCCGGCAAGTTTTGGTTCCAATCCTAGTTGAGTTCCGCCACTCAACATACAATGCTTCCAAAATTCGTCGGCGAGTGAGGCACGCAGGTGTCTCAGTGGGAACGGAGTGTCTTAATACTGTACTATGCACGGTAAACAGAGTGAAGCTAAATATATAAATACTAAAACAAAAATCCCGACTGCTTAAAAAATATATTTAATATTGAAATGAATTATTATTTATTAACATTTTCATATCTTCGCTCAGGCCCCAAGGCAATAAGCCCGGCGTTGAGTTCTCCCACTCAACACGCAATGCCTCGAAAAATTCGATGAAAAATTGAGAACGGAGTGTCTTATCACTACATCACTATCACTGCTGTGTGCGAGAAGCTGATTTGATTTTATTTTAATAGTTTTCCCTCTTTCAAAAGATTATTTTCATAAGGACCTTCTAAAGTATGTAATGTATTTCAATTTAAAAAAAAACTTTTAATTGCTTCAACTTCCTTTTAAAAGCAACTACTTTACTAATTGTATCAGCTTTTAAAATTGTACTGTAACATATTAAAGAACCTGTTTAGTGTATCCGATTTTACAAGTATACATCGACAGTATCTGTCTGTGGTTATACAAGTTTTAATTAGGTTATAGTCAAACTTGATGTGGGTAAAGCTAATTAAAAAATATTTTGCTTAAGTGTTTTAGACTCTGTCGTGGCACAGTGGTTTTATTGGGTAGTTCAGTCTTATTGTTGGGGTTAAAATACTAGAGATTTTTTATTTATAACAAAATCAAGGCGTACTCCGGTCTTAGCACCGTCACGTCCAAGCGTGTGGCTGTAAATATGACGGTTGTGGATTCGATTCCCACTCGACGCAATGAAATTTTTAATGTTTTCAAGTATTACCTTTGTTGAGATCAGCCGTTCTACACGCAATGCCTCGGGAATTTGGCGGAAAGTGGGCAACGGAAGTGTCTTAATGGAGAACAAGTAAACAATAAATAATGCCAGATACCAGGTTACCAGCTTCCTTCTGCCAACCCTTTCGAAAAAAAATGAATTAACAAGAAAATCACATAGAGCTATATAATTTTAAAATTTATAAAATTAACTGAGCTATGATTTTTTTTTAAAACGGCCACGATGATTGAAATCCATCACGACAGCCATTGCGATTACATTCGGACAGTGAACTACTTCGCCAAGATAGCTTTTTTCTGAGTGACATGACGTTTTAACTTTTTACGAGAAAGTATTGGAAATTTTTCGTCCAATTTTCAGGATATTGGTCGAGGTTAATGCCATGCTTTGTCTTGCAAAGCGAGGAGATGAGAATATTTGATTTCCACAAACGGGAATCGAACCTAAAACCGTCATCGCTTAAAGTAATATGCTGCACCTAAAGAATTTTAAGGAAGTGCAATTGTAATTTTTAATTAGTTATTACATATTTCAAGGTAACACAAGGACATATTATTGTATGACTCATAAAATAAAAATCTATGCTTAAACTGGCTTCTGATAATATCAAATATCCGGTTGAATTAAATTAAAATATATACATAATATAAATTTGTACGTATACCGTTAAAATAACCAACTAATATTATAAATACTATTAATTTATATGGTATTTTTTTTATAAATATATTACAATTTTTATTATAGATTTAATACATGTATTTATTTCACCTTCGTGATAAATATTTGACTAATAAAATTGCCACGCAACACGCGGAAAATGGGGGTCTTAATAGTGGAGTGTCTTAGCACTAGTCTCCTAGGTTCCCTTTGCCAACCCTGTTTCCGTTCCTCATTTTCCGCCGAATTCGGGATGCAAAACGTAACACAACGCCGCGCTTTGCCTCGTTATCAGAGCAAAAAAACAATTAAATATTTCACAACCTGTCGCGCTTACAGTCGCACTCTTGTACATCCACAAATGGCTTCTAGCACTAATCACTTCATCAATATCCTATTATATGGAAAATACACGAAGATATAACGTCACATAAGATGTTTACTTTAACTTGATGACGTAAACTCCATAAACCATATTGTTCTCCGTACTCTCTAGAATCCACAATCCACATACCACAGCGTATCTTTTACGTACGCCAGTTGAATTACCACTGTAGAATACTAATATCTTATATGAGACATTTATTTACATTTATAATAAAGGATTAACTTAAGTATTTTTACAGGTGATTCAATTTCATCTATATTAGGAAAATTGAAGTAATTTATCAATGGCATGTGTCTTTTTATTTTTTATTCGGACATTTTATATTAGCAAGCAGAATAGGTCGAGAAGGTTGTAGGTCTAATATCAAAACATTCCGCTTGTCGCGCGAATTCCAAATATATGTATTGAGTGGCAGAACTAAACGCTGCGCTTTATCTTACCAAATATTTCCCAAAAAGTCACTTCTTACGCCACTAAAAGATTCTACACGTATTGTAATTGGTTCCCCGAACACTAAAAATATTATTTAATGAGAAACGTTTTAGGTCGTAATGTGACTAGTGGTTCTTATATAGTTGTAATCCGGAGTAACCCAAAATCTTTTAGAAATTCAGAGATATCAATGTAAAGAAAGTTATATTTGCAACACATGAGTTTTATATAATGTCTTTAAAAATTATCGCTCTAATAAGATATTTTCTATCAGAAGTTTATTTAAATAATAGAAAATCATATTACATTGTCATAGCTCGAAGCTATTCCGAAGAAAAGCCAAGAGCGCGTCCTATCTTCCTCTCCACTATAAATGTCCAGTATCGTTAGTTATAATAAAAGAAAGAAAGCGCAAAGGAAAGGGCACCTACCAGACCGCGGCTGCAACAGTCTTTATTGAACCCTCCGAGACGTTTGTGTGTGATCTTTCTGAAGGTACTTGCTACGCTTACTACTACATACACAGGAGCTAGAACATAAAATAGCATCACACACCTTTTAATCATATACCAAGTCGTAGAACCACAGTGGTATACATTTCATCAAAGACGTCAATCTCCACAACTTCAAGCGACATTCAATATTGTAATTTTGGTCACAGCTCACTTTGATCCACATTATATGTCACCCTTACATATACAAATGAAACTACGGTTCCGACACTCGGGACGTTGATACATAAACTATTCTGGATTAATATGATATTAAAAATATGTTGATTGTATTATTCATAATTGACTATTCTAGTTGTGTATTGCCATGCATATTATTATATTTTAATTCATTTTACTATATTATACCCAAGGTACATACTGTTACAGATTACATATATATATATATATATATATATATATATATATATATATATATATATATATATATATATATATATATATATATATTCATTACAAAGATTTAGTACTAATACCTAAGTTTTCCAAAGTTAACATAAAATTATTAGTCCAACGAGAAAATTTTAATTAAAGTTCCCAAGTCACTTTAACATCGTATTACCTACCGTAAGGTAGATTCACGTCTTTCGGAAAACCCTTTTCTATGAAGCTATTTCACAATGATAGTAATTGCCACTCGCATTTACCAGACCTAATTGTAACCTAGATCTTTTCAGTACTGGTCGTTCAAAATGATTCTTCCAGATTAATATCGCTTTTATCTGGGAACTGTGAAAAATTGTATGAATTAGTGTGACCCGTTTTGTCCTGATGTAGCGTTTTATTCAGTTCAAGTGATAAAAGGGAAGTAGTTTAAGTTATAGAAGTGTAGTATAGTAAGTGATAATAGTAAAAGATTAGGTACATTTGTTTACTTTTTGTTTTATTTTTTTTATATTAATTGTTTGCGTCTTTTAAAACAAGAACACATAACATTTTCGTTGAACAAATTAAAAACCTCGCATGGTTTTTAGCCACGAGCAGAATGCCAGTAAATAATATTATTATAATAAGACCAGAAATGAAACTTCCACAATCCAGATTGAATAAGATGTTCCTAAAAAATTTAACTCCCTAAACTGAAGGCAAGATACATTCTATATGAAGCAACGCAATTTAGAAAGGTTAAAAATAAGGAATTTTTAAGAATTCGGCAGAAATTGGGGAACGGAGTGCCCTCTGCCTATCCTGCTGTGTGCGGGATAAAGCGTGAAGCCGATTTTATTTCATTATTACTATTTTGTTTAATATTGCAACTTTTTTATAATGCAATAAAAATAACAATTTGGATATAATCACCTCTCTCTTTCTCTCCGCTAAATTTAAGTACTATTGCGAATTGCAATAGTTTAACATCCATCCAAAGTTTCAACGACCGCTTAACTACACTCTCAATTAGTGGCATTGAATTCAAGAGTTGGTTAACTGATATTCTTATACTGTCTCACTGCTATCTATTTAAATTATCTACTTATCTCAATAAAATAATGTTAATTTTATATGAATTTGGAACAGGTGGTTTTGAGTTTATGTATCTTGCCAATATATACTAATAGAATGTATTATTATATTTTATTAACTTCACGCTGTATCCTGCTGGATGCTCCTCTGCCTACACTGCTGTGTAGGCAGAGGGAACTTGGGAATCTAGTGTTAAGACACTCCGTGTCCATTAATACACTGTCTTTTCCCACTTTCTGTCGAATTCTTGAGGCTTTTCGTGTTGAGTGGCGGAACTCAAAGGCGGTTTACGCTTGTATTTGATCCAAAAAATAGCAACAAGCAGGGGTAGATTCAAGGCGTTCCAATGGCCAAGGGGTAAAATCTAGGTGGTTAAGATTTCTTTAATCTAATAAAATCAAAAATATTGTAATAACTAAGTTTGTTCCTTTCTTTTTCTTCCGTTTCGTTTCGTTCCGTATTTATCTATTTTCATATATATTACGTTTTTATGTAAAATTGAAATTATTTAATTTTACATAATCGTTATATTATTTCAGTTACATTATTTTTTTATCTCAATTATACAAAATTAACTATTGTGGCACAGTGGGATAACGTCTGACTGTATTAACACGATTGTTAAGTTGGATTCCTATTCAAGGAAATAAATTTCTGGCAAGAGCGTGTTGTCGAATTCTACTACTCAACTCACAATGTCTTGAATTCGGAACGGAGGCTCTCTCTCTCTCTCTCTCTCTGTCTCTATCTCACTCTCTATCTCTTTCTAGCCCGAGATGAAGTGTGAACCTGTAAAAAATATATTATTTTTAGAATGTTTCTATAGGCAGTGTGCAAAACTTACACCGTATTTTAAAACATGACTTGACAGTGACATAATGATGACGATGTGATAGATTGATACTTGACGTCAGTGGCCGCGACGTTTCCGTCACTCTCTATTCAACTGTTTTTCTAACGATAGTTTTTCAGTTAATAGTTTAATAGCAGTTTAGTCCTTTTAAGTAACCATAGTTTATATATAAAATCCGGATGACCGAGAATGTAAGAGGATTTTTCTGGGGGCACGGCAGTGCCCCCGCCAAGTCGAGCAAAAAGCAGCGGCACGGCCGTACCATCCTTTTCTCGAAGCAATTCAGGCCATTTTCAACCCCCTATAACTTCGTTGTGGATAAAACAAGAAACCTGAATTTTCAGTAACTAATCAGACATTATATAAACACGGTATATTTAAAATTTCAGGCAATTTGAACCAGTAGTTTAAGAATGACAACTTGTTAAAGTTTCTAAATTTTGTCACTCACTGACTGACTCACCGATCATCAAAAGTCCAAGGCACTTCTAGCAGACATAGAAGCTTCAAATTTAGAATACAAATAGAGTTTAGTGTCTTAATCATGGGAAAACTTAAATATTTTGTAATTTCGGTCCAGTTTTCCAAATACACCAACTGCATGAATAACTTTGTAATCCCATATAAATGTATAGGATTACAAGGTTACATTTGCAGTTAGTGAATCATTATTACTGTATAATAGAAAATAATAAGTGTAGAGGCCGATCGTGGCGCAGCGGCACGAGGTGTGACTGCAAAACCGACTGGTGGTGGGTTCGATCCCCACTCGAGGAGATGAAATACTTACTTAAATTTATATTTCCATTTCTTCGCTCTGGTATCGAGGTTAAGCGCGGCGTTGAGTTCTGCCACTCAACACGCAATGCCCCCAGAATTCGGCAGAAAGTGGGGAACGGAGTGTCTTAACACTAGGTTCCCTCTGCCTACCCTGCTGTGTGCGGGATACAGCGTGAAACTAATAAAAAAAAATAAGTGTAGATAGGTACCAAAAAGTAGAACTCTACAAAAAGAAGTGAGATGCC
>JAATLQ010000968.1:6507-26468 GCA_013421005.1 Heliconius erato x Heliconius himera
CACAGCAGGGTACGCAGAGGGAACCTAGTGTTAAGACACTCCGTTCCCCACTTTCTGCCGAATTCTGGAGGCATTGCGTGTTGAGTGGCAGAACTCAACGCCGCGCTTAACCTCGACACCAGAGCGAAGAAATGGAAATATAAATTTAAGTAAATATTTCATCTCCTCGAGTGGGGATCGAACCCACAACCAGTCGGTTTTGCAGTCACACCTCGTGCCGCTGCGCCACGACCGGCCTCGTTTTATAGATAAAGGGCAATATTCTTCTTGTCTTCCTATATACAAGATAAAACATATTCTAATATGCGGGAATAAGCTGTAAAATAGTATCAGAATTTTGTTTGTATTTAATTTAAATTTCATATAACATATACGCAAAGAAATATAGGAAGCCGTCGTCAAGAAATAACATTTTCGATTTACATTTTAAAAGCTTTGACATTCTAATTCAAATTTAAGTAGCTTCGGGCTTTTCAGAGATATATTTACTTTCTATCTTTATTGACAAGATCAAGATATACTAATCTAACATCTGAAATTGAAATCCATAATCGAAACTAGTATTTTTAAAGCAAATATTTTTCTTGAGCCCAGTCGTCGACCAGGTGCATAAGCTTGCGACTGTAAACGCAGGTTGTGGGTTCAATTTCCACACGAGGAAATGAAATATTTAATATTTTAATTTGCCCTTTTTTTAATAAAAGAGGATAAGGCAAATAAGCGTTCGGGTCACCTGATGGTAAGTGATTACCGTGATTACTTGCTCTGGTAATGAGGTAAAGCGTTGAAATGCGTTGAATTCCGCCACTCTTCAACTATGTGTAAATCCAACTCGGGTATATTTTTACGTTTGGTTATAACCAAATAATTAACGAAAACTGGAAAATAAATATATTTTCTCTTTTGTTTTAAATAGAGGTCTAACTTTTTATATTGAGGTTGTCGTGGCGCAACAGCAACTAGAAATAGTAAGCACGACGTTTATTGCTTCGATTTCCACTCGAGGCAATAAATTATATTCAATTCCTTACTTACGTTGGGTTCCAACGCAATGTCTTGAAAATTGGTTGGTGCATGGGAACCTGAGTGTGTAATATAAGATTTTCTCTGCCTTCCCTGCTACTTGCAAGATACGGCGTGAAGCTAAATATATACAAGTGATGCGGGAAACCAAAAAGTAATATAAAATCAGCTTTACGCTGTATCCCGCACACATCAGGGTAGGCAGAGGGAACCTAGTGTTAAAACACTCCGTTCTCCACTTTTTGCAGAGTTCTGGATGGCATTGCGTGTTGAGTGGAGAAACTCAACGCCACGCTTTTGCCTCGACACCAGAGCGAAGAAATTAATGAAAATATAAATGTAAATAAATATTTAATTTCCTCGAGTGGATCGAACCCACAACCAGTCGGTTTTACACTCACACTTTGTGCTCCTGTGCCACGACTGGCCTTAAAAATAAAAAAATATTATAAAAATATGAAACACAAACAATGATCTAATATTAGTAATACTATTTGTGTATACAATATGTAACTTATAGCGTATTTTTATCATAAGCCTTGAGTCACGTGTGTTCCGTAATGATAGAATATATTGTGTAAAACGTGTTTTTATTGGCTTAAATCTGGTATTATTATTATTATTATTATTAGAATAAAATATCTGGGGCTAGCTGTGGCACAACGGTACGTGTGATTGTAAACGAGACAAGTTGCGGGTTCGATTCCCACTCGAGGAAATGAAATATTTAATATTTTCATTTTTAATATTTTTAAAATGTTATTCCACACTTAGGAAAAAAAATACTTATTTAGAAAACGTATAAAAATTTGAGAACGTATAATTTTTTTTCTCACGTTGAGAACGTATGGCTCAGTCGTCAGAGCGCCTGGTCGGTTTCCAGGAGGCGCAGTCCCACTACAAATTTTGATACGTTTTCTAAATAAGTATTTTCAATTTATGACAAGAATTCAGTTTATGACACGAATTCGTCGGAAAGTGATGAGTAAAACGGAGTATCGTAACACTACGAAATTAACAATAAACATAATAATAATTTTTTACGAAAAATTTACTATTCACATGAAAAATTAAAGGGTTCCATTTCGTTAATACTTAAACTGAGATTTAAGAAGCTTAGCGGGGATTACCCGGATGAGACCGACGTTGTTCACCATTGTTCCCACGTGTTCACTCGCGTGATATAATTGGATAGAGACTGTAATAAGCTACTGTTCTATAGTTTGTTATGTGTGTGTATGTGTGTGTGTGTGTGTGTCTATTTTGTGGTTTAAAAAAAATAGTCTTGCACGTTATTTTGATGTAGATAAGTTAGCGTGTCATAAGTATGGGTCTAAACGCAATGGTTGTGGGTTCAGGGGGATGTGGGTCCCGCTCAACTCACTAAGCCCGCGTAGTAGAACAGAGAAAATCTAGTGTTAAGATACTCCGTACTCAACTTTCCGTAACATTTGAAATTCGAGACATTGCTTATTGAGTGGCGGTATCCAACGCTACAACTCTACGTCTACTAGAACGAGAAAACGGAAATAATTTAATTATAATCATTATTCCGGTATAGAATTCTCCATCATAATATTTTTATAATGTTTAGCTTCACAGTGTATGCTGCATATAGCAAGAGGGAAACTGGGAACCTAATGATTAAGTACTCCATTAACACACTTCCATTCCCCATTTTACGGCAAATTCTTGAGGCAATATTGAATGACGGAACTCAACGCCACTCTTTGCATCGTTACCAAAGCGAAGAAATTAAAATATTATTTCCTCGAATGGGAATCGAACCTACAATCGCCGCATTTACAGTCAAACCTTTGTGCCTCCAGGCCACGATGGCCTCAACATTATAAATTTAATAAATATTTATACTAAATGAGAAATTTATCCTACTATATGTAATAGTGTAGAAGTGAAGTAACTCTGACCTATTTTCACAATACACAACAGACGCCCTGACGCCTAATTTTGGTTTACGACTCTACTAGCTTTATACAAATAAGTATACTTACATAAGTATATTTATATAATACCTAATACTTTATTTAAAGTTGAGTATAAAAAGACTAAGAAAATATATTTACCGATAGCGACCCTCTCTCGGCTTAGCTTGTTTGTTTGTATGCTTGTTCACAAATTTCTCGGAAACTAAAAATCGTATCGAGATGATCTTTCTTCTTTCAGTCATCAAAGCCAGTATCAGTAGTTTTTATGTGGAAATTTACGAACTTCTCATCATTTTAGCAACATTAAATCAAATCAGCTTCACGCTGTATCCTGTATACAGCAGAATAGGCAGAGGAAAAAAGGTTAAGACACTCCGTTCTCCATTTCTCAATACATTAGACGTTGAGAGGCGGAACTCAACGCCGGACTTTGAATCCACAACTGTCGTGTTACCGTCACTCCCTTGCGCCACGACCGCTCCAACATTTTCGCAATTTAGCAACATTATATTAATGTTTTTAAGAAATTGTGTAACAAAAAACATACCTACATATAATACGCGACAAGTCGTAAACACAGGAATCCACAATAAACCTAGCCGTAGCCGATTTAATGAGCGCTTGTTCTTCGATCGTTTTGTTCTAGTAATAATATTAATATTTTATTACTGTTTAATAATACATTTAACTATTTTATAATATTTTCTCTTGCCTATTTACTTGTTACGAGGCCAGTCGTGGCGCAGCGGCACAAATTTGACTGTAAAACCGACTGGTTGTGACGACAGGAACCAAACGGGAATCGAAACCAAAACCCATGCACAACGACAGCCTCAAAATCCTCTATTATAACAAGTAAATCAGCTTCACGCTGTATCCCGCACACAGCCGGATAGGTAGAGGGAACCTAGTGTTAAGACACTCCGTTCTCCACTTTCTGCCGAATTCTGGAGGCATTGCGTGTTGAGTGGCAGAACTCAACGACGCGCTTTGCCTCGACACCAGATCGAAGAAATGGAAATATAAATTTTAGTAAAGTGGGGATCGAACCCACAACCAGTCGGTTTTACAGTCACACTTCGTGCTGCCTCAACTTACTTAATAATTAGAAAAATATATAAAACATAATAACATTTCATTTCAAATAAGCCTGGAAAGAAATTTTTATAACTTTATGTTGGTAATAAGGAATAAACTTTAGTTATACGGCGAGCTTCGAGCTTAATTATTTGTTACAGCCCTTAGTTAGCTCTTTCTGATGAAACTATATTATTTGTTGAATTTAGTTTAAAACTATTATAATTGCTTTAATTTCTACTTTATAACAATTTGAGGCCGTCGTGGCGCAGAATAAACGACGGTAGCAGGTTCGATGTCCATTAGGAAAGGAAAAAATTGCTTTTATTTCCTCGCATTGGTAACAAGGGAAATTGCATGGTTGAGATCCGCAACTCAATATGTGATATCTCGAAAAAAAATAGCAAAATTGTGGTACCAAGTATAGCATCTTGAAGCCGTTGTGGCGCAGAAGCTCAAGGATGTGATTGAAACGCGATGGTTGTAAGTTCGATTTCCACTCGAAATGAATAAATTATTATTTCTTAACATTTTCATTTCTTCGCACTGGCATCAATGCAATGCCCGGCGTTGAGTTCCGCCGCTCAATGCACAGTGCTACAAATGTAAACATATTGTTTTACAATAAATATTGTATTTAACTGATAGCGGCCGTTTACTTGAAGTAAAGAAATTTTATTTGTTTGTGAAGCGATATCTCTGCATTGCGGTTCCCATATTTCAGGATAAAGCTTCTTTTTTTTCTTTTGTTTCTTATTAACGTTCTTTCAATGTCTATCTCAATATGTATATTGGAGGTCGTCGTAGCGCTCGTACAAGCTTGCGACGGTAAACGCGACGTTTGTGGGTTCGATTACCATTCAGGGGAGGTAAAGCGTGGCGTTGAGTCTTTAAATTCGATGGAAAATGGGGGACGGAAGTGTCCTAGGTTCCCAGCTTCACTTTGCCTTCCCTGCTATGTGCAGGATACAGCGTGAACGTAAAAAAAATATGTATAAACTCTTTTGTTACTAAAGGCGACTAATAGACAACGCAAAGGCTAAACTAGCTTAACTATTGGAAATTTGAAGCTTGGTATATAGGTAGGTAACGGAGTGCGAGGAAGTACTAAGAAAAGATTCCAGGACATTCCTTCGGGAACGGGAAGAACGGGATTTCTTATTCCAGGGAATTCAGGTAAAGAAAGTTGCGGCCGACACCTCGTAAAAATTAAAGTACATAAAATATTTCTTAATATAGAGAAAAATTGGAATCTTAAAGATCAATCTTTCTTAATTAACTTTGTTTTTTGTACCCTTAAATTTAAATAGAATACAAACTAAGCTTAATTTTAATAAACCAAGTTTTTAATTATGTTTCTAATTGAAAGTGTAGTTAACATGGTTCATAATAGTAAAAACTCGCATAATTTAAAAAGATTATTCTTATTGAAATACTTAGATATTAATTTTCTATTTTTTTGTGTATTTATTGGCGTAACTCAACGCCACCGTTTGTATTATTACCAGAGCGAGAAATTGTAGATAAATTATTCCCCCTAATGGAATTCGACCCGACACCCGAGTAGTTAGAATCAGGTTCTGTTTGGCGACGGGCTGAAATATTTAGAATTTGTTTGTATTGAAAAAATATATAGAACTGGGTTAAGATATACTCGTATTGCTAGATTTTATTTACAGCTTTGCTCCTATAGTAAAAAAATAACTAAAAACCATTGAAGCTTTCAACGTGTTGCAAAATAGCCGTATAGCCTTCATCCATAGATGGACTATCCAACACATATCCAAATATTTTTCCAATTTCCGCCAATAGCTTACCTAATTATATTTGCTATATTAATTTATTTATTATATCCACTAGTATGATAATAATGTTGTATTATTATAGTGACTAAGGAAGAAAACACCAAATAATATCTAATAAATCAGCTTCACGCTTTATCCCGCACACAACAAGGTGGTAGAGGGAAACTAGTGTTAAGACACTCCGTTTCCCACTTTCCGCCGGATTCTAAAGGAATTGCGTGTTGAGTGGCGGAACTCAACGCCGCGCTTTGCCTCGATACCTAAATTAAATAGAACATTTAATTAAATATTTCATTCAGTTCCTCGAGTGGGGATCAAATCCATAATCAGTCGGTTTTACAGCCACACTTTGTGCCCTGCGCCACGACTGGCTTCTTTTCTACTAAATGTTTTTTAAAAATGAATACAGCATGCTATTTTATACAAAAGATAACAATATAGATATAAAATATAGATAAAATATATAGATAGCGACAGAGTTGTGCAATCGTCTTACCCTATTCAATCGAAGATTGCGTCACGTTTTTTACAACCCTTGAATTTCAGAATAGGGTGCGAGAGAAATGGTAAAACCTATCGTATTTCTCAAAAATTTCAATTACTTGTATAGGCAAGTAGTTTCAATAATGGTACTGATGTATTCAAGCATATTTGTTTTAGCTTCTCGCTGTATCCCGCATATAACAGAGTAGGTAGAGGGAACCTGGGAACCAAGTGTTAAGGCAGTACGTTCCCATTAAAACACTTACGTTCGCCACTTTCTACTGAATTTGGCGGATTTAATTTTTGGCCGTGTTAAAATAGCGAGGAAATTAACATATATATTTAAAATTTATTTCCTCCTCTTAAGTGGGAATCGAACCCACAGCTGTCATGTGTACAGCCGTTTTTATAGTAAAAAGTATATCACTATTGATGATCAGTATCATCTCGGGAAGGCTAGTGAAATTGAGAACCTTTCACAGAAGTCGGTTAAAAGGCTTTTAAAAGTCTTCCTTATTTAAAGAAGTGACATTAAAGTCATGCTCTAAACATAATCGTCATCACAACAAACAGTTAACAAGTTATTTAACTTTTATTTTATGTTTAACAGTATTTTTTGGTAATTAAATTAATAAAAATCTATTTAAATCCATAGAGGCCAGTCGTGGCGCAGGGGCACAAAGCATGACTAAAAAGGCTTAAAAGAAGAGGTTATGGGATCGTTCTCTACTCTTAATAAGGAAATGATATATTTAAATTTATATTTTTAATTCTTCGCTATGGTTTATTAGCGGCGTTGAATTCCGCCACTCAGAACGCAATGCCTCCAAAATTCGACGGAAAGTGTGAAACGGAGTGTCTTAACACCAGGTTCCCTCTGCCTACCCTGCTGTGTATGAAATTTAATTTTTATTTAAATCCATCGGAAGTTAAGATAAATACTCATGATTTACAAGTAGCCAAAATGACTACGTTTTTAACACTTTACGACGTTGTTTAATAGCTGTTGAAATTTTGAATGATCTTTATGATACGTGTTGAAGTTATTGGATCGTTACTCTGTTATTATATAAATCAATGTTTCTGTTGATTTTGTATTATTTATTGCAATGCCAACGTATGAAAGAACAATGGCGATAGTATAAATAATAAATAAATACCTTTACTTCAGAAAAATATACGTTTTAATAAATTTTGTCTGTCTTTCTGTTTGGACAAACACTGGCTTAGGGCTAATCTCTGGAACTGCTAAACTAATTTTAATAGGATTTTCACTGGAAGATAGAAGAAGTTATAGATCAACGTATGGGCTGCTTCGAGCTATAGGTATTTTAAACCATATCCGAGTATTTACTGTCCAGATAGATATGAAAGAACCAAACATTCTTCTCCTTTTTTTGGGGACAAAAGCAAGTACATATCTAAAAGTCTTTAATTACAATTTATTTCGTATATAACAGTACATATAATAATATTTTCAAATAAAATTAATTAAAATTAAGTTAAAGCACGCAGAGGTGCTTTCCGTTTCAATTTAAAAAAGATATGAAGAGTGCAGTCACCACAATCATCACATTCACCACATTCATAACATTCACCACATTCACTAAGAAAGAAACAAGGAGCTACATTGAAACGATTTATGCGATTTTCTTTATAAAAGGATAACCCAATATAAAAATATTTTTTAAATTCGAACTAGAAGTAGTTTCTGAGATTAAAATCAGCGCGTTCAACTAAACAATCTGCCTAGTTTTATAATATTAGTAATGAATTCTTGATACAAATTTAAAAACAATGATAATAAACAGTAGAGACAAGTCATCGTCAAAAGTTTTTGGGATTCGATTTCCACTTAGGGAAATAAAATATGGAATATTTTCATAACCTATCCCGCCATGTGCGGGATACAGATTATAGCTAAGAAAAATTATAACGGCGGTAGAACCAACGATGACAAAAACTATATAAGAACTCTTAATGTTCGGCACCATACTAATAAACAATATTGGCCCTAGGCCAATTTCTTTAACATCCGGTTCTTGATAGCCTCTAGATAGCCTCTTGTGACATTTGTCTAAACTTTTCGCTATTAAGCTGTTAGGTAACTAATGTCAGTTACTGCCGAATTTTTTGAGATATTGCGTGTTGAGTAGCGAAACTCAATTGCAGGCTTTTGACTTGGCACCAGATTGAAGAAAAGAAAATATTACTGATTAATAATTAATTTTTAAAGCCAATCATTTTTGTGGCGCAGTGGCACAAAGTGTGACTGTAAAATTGACTGGTTGGGGGTTTGATCCCCACTCGAGGAGATGAAATATTTACATAAATTTATGTTTCCATTTCTTCGCTCTGGTGGCAAAGCGTGGCGTTAAATCCTGCCACTCAACTGCAATGCCTCCAGAATTCGGCAGAAAGTGGGGAACGGAGTGTCTTAAACACTAGGTTCCCTCTGCCTGCCCTGCTCTATGCGGGATACAACGTGAAGCTGATTTTATTTTAATAATTAATTTCCTCTGAGTGAGGGATCGTACCCACAACCGTCACGTTAAAGTCATACCTTCTTCCCCGCCCCAGTATCGCGGAACAATTTAAAAAATTTGACTAGTTTTTACTTGTTCCAAAAAACGAGGATATTAGTTTGACCATAATAAAGAGATATAATTCCAACAATATTTTAATATTATTGGACTTATATCATTTGATTATGATTATTTATTTAGGTCGCTTGGAGTCCTCGGTGCTTAATTTCGTAAATGTCATGTTTGTATGACAATAATTTTTGAACTAAAAGTTATATCGGGATGATCCTTTTTGTTTTTTTAAACCATAGTTAGTTAGTTGTGCTTATAAACTATAGTTATTTCAAATTTTGATGCACCTACAAGAAATTTTCCGAGAAAAGTGAGCAAAAGGAGACGTCGGTTGACTTTCTATCATAATGTCAATGGTACTGGCACTGGAAGATCACATAAAAAGCATGAAGAATCCTCACAGAGCTGTATGAAGAGATTGATGACAGTGGACGAGGCGAAAGAGGTATCCAGAGGCATTTGGCACTCCATTCTCCCTGGCTATAAAGAGTATATCTAAACAAAATGAATTAAGTTCTTACATATTGTTATTATTAAGGAAGCACTTCATGCAATACTGAAAATATTTTTGACGTCCTAACTATAAAAACGTCCATTAACGTGTAAGTATAATAAAAATATATGACATGGTTACCTGAGAGGTTATAACATGGAAACACTTTACAGGGACCGGAAAGAGGTACACCAAAATGGCGCTTATTCAAAATGATAACAAACAAACGAAAGTATGTAAGAAATTTTACTGGTCATTTAAAATTAACGCCATCATGACGCAGTTAGCTTCTGAATTGACGGTAATAAGTTCAAATCGGAATTTATTAAGGGATTGCACAAACAAGCAATAAGGACATCCATAGAACATTAACAACAACCGATATTGCTCGAGGAATGCAAGTGCAGTTTCTGTGGGTGCTATGCATAGCGAGGACGACCGGTGGCCGTTGGGGCGGAAAGGTTGAGAAACAGCCACAAACCGCCTATGCTCAGTGGGCAGGCACTCCACCAGGTGGAACGACGATCTAATCAAAATCGCGGGAAGCCGATGGATGATGACAACGCAGAACCGATCGGTGTGGGGATTCCTATGTCCAACAGTGATCAAAAGGATGAAGTGATAAGGATATATAGACAAAAATTACTGCCATAGGGAGATATAGTAATGATGTTAAATATTGTTCTTCAATGATATTTTGCTATATGCACCATTATATCAGTAACGATTTCCTTAAATATCAATTATACTTTCATATAATTATTATACTTAGATATATTATGGAAGTAACATCTGTTAAAAGAGAACATTCTATACTAAATTTGGCTCTTTTTTCTACTTAAAAAAAATAGGACTATCTCTTTTTATATTAGCCAGAGGAAAGCTAGTTTTGAGGCACACCGTTCCTCACTTTCCGTCTAAAGTTTTGATACGTTACATGGTAAGAGATGGAACTAAACGCAGCGTTTTGTCATGTTACCAGAGCGACGATATCAAAATAACTCATTTCTCCGAGTGGAAACCGAACCCACAACGACCTTCTCCTGTCAGTTAATTTATTTAGCTATTCAGTATCCACTTTCAAAGAATGAACTGTCAAAGTCTTACAAAAGTCCTACAAAAAAAAGAGAATAACAACAATATCCTGATTAATATCAATTTTTATTTTTTTATTGTGTTTTTTATATTTTGTGTGTACATATAGTGTTAGTTACACAACTCCAACATCCAAAGGTTGCCTGGAAGAGATCGCTTTAAGCGATAAGGCCGCCTTATTGTACTTTTCTTTTAATTATTTTTAAGCTTTTACATTGTTTTATTTTTTTAAGATGCAATAAATTAAATTAAATCAGCTTCACGCTGTATCCCGCACATAGCAGGGTAAGCAGAGGGAACCTAGTGTTAAGACACTCCGTTCCCCACTTTCTGCCGAATTCTGGAGGCATTGCGCGTTGAGTGGCAGAACTCAACGCCGCAAGTTGCAATAAAGTATACTTATTATCAATTCTATCACCAAAAATCTATAATATACAACCCAGATATGGGGCCAGATAGCGTCGAGTGGCGCCGTGTGAAGTGTCACAACACTGCCACTTGACACGTCGATACTCTACGCTTGTTGATTTAGTACATCGCGATCGAAGCCGTAGTAAATAATATTGTAGGTCATTTCATCTTTTATTGCTATTAAACATATTTTTTGTGTATATTATATGTAGATGCTGTATCCCAATAGAGGAAATTTAGTGTTTAGGCACTCCGATCTTTACTTTAAGCCCATTTTCTTAATAAAAAAAAATATAATTTATACACACACAATAGAGTAGGTAGGAACATAATGTTAAGATACTCCGTTGTCCATTTTCCGGCGAATTTTGAAGGCATTGCGTGTTGAGTGGCGGAACTCAATGCCGCGCTTTGCCTCGATTCCAGAGCGATAATATTTATTTAAATAAATATTTCGTTTTCTCGAGTGGAAATCGAACCCACAATCAGACACGCTTACAGTCACACACTTGTGCTCCTGAGCCACGACTGGTCTCAGATCATTTCATTGGCCTCATTTTCCGTATTATTATATTGTCTTAATGGGAACGGAACTCCTTAAAACTAGGTTCCTAAGTTCCCTTTACCCATCCTGCTATGTGCGGGATACAGTGTGAACCTTAAAAAAGAAGTTAAACTGATTATATAACAAAATATGATTCAAATGAACAATTCAGACGGTAGGAAGGGAAGTATCTTAGTAAATATTGTGTATATACAATCACTCGACGCGCTATTTCTGTACTCGCGCCGCGCTGTGCGTACCGCTGGCCTTTCTTGTACTATGTGCAGAATCGACTGAAATTTTCAATACTGCCCAATATTGTATGACCTTTGAAATTCTGTTTTTTTTATTTTAATAAAAAAAAACTAAAACGGGGACTTTTTTTGTTCTTTTAGGGTTCTGTATTATTTAAGGAAAAGTGGAACCCTTATAAGATTACTCTGTTGTCCGTCTGTCTGTCTGTCAAGAGCCTTTATTTCAGGAATGCTTGGATATATGGAGTTAAAGTTTAAACCATATACTCAGATGTATAGCCCCATGATTTCATAAAAAAAAATATTTCGACATTCGCGTACTTCAAAAAAGATATGGCCGTTTTTACGATATAAATATCGTAAAAAACGCGTATTTCGTCACTATCAAAGGAATCTAAATTCATAGGGTACTTTTGGTTGACCTGTTAAAAAGGGGGCAAAATTTGGTATTAAAGCCGCTAGTTCAAGTGAGGTATCAGATGAAAGGGCTAAGCTAAGCCTGAATTTCCGAAAAAGCTCAAGATCTCCAATTTTTTACGAAACCCTCGGTGGGCGAGCCCGACTCGCGCTTGTCCGGTTTTTTTCATTCATTTTGTAATCTGAAGTTTATCAAAGCGATCACTCGAGCTGGTGATGGGCGTAATAAATATTAAGAGGTGCAGACTAAACAAGAAACATATTGATCGCTAACTAAAACAAGAAATTAAAATTTTAAAATATAAGTAAATCTTATCCAGAGGCCAGTCCAGTAGACAGTAGATCCGACAGGTTGTGGGTTCTATTCCTACACGAGAAATTTTAATATTTAAATTTTCTCGCTCTGGTAACGTAAAGTATGTTTCGACACTCAACACATAACGTCTCTTGAATTCGACGGAAAATGGGGAACGGAAGTGTCTTAATGGGAACGGGATGTCATAACACCTAGATCTCAGGTTCACTCTGCAATGTGCGGGATACAGCGTAATTCTTTAAAAATCTTATAGAGTTCTTGTGATGTAGCGTTGATTTTCGCCTCTAAAAACGCATTGTCTCAAATTCAAGTAAAGAGGAGAATAGTGTCTCAACGGTAGTTTTTTATTTATGTCAATTGAGTTAACCAAGAAGTCTTTTCATTAAAAATACAAGAATGTAAATATACATTAAAAATAAAAAAAACAAGAATTTTACTTTCGTTTTTGTAAAGTATTAAAAAAGCAATAAAAAATAGTTTTCTCATAATTACTTATATCAATATGCAAAAATTAAGAATTACTCTATATTATAATAGATACCTATTATACTATAAAAAAATGAAAAAAAGAAACAAAAATGTAGTTTCATCCCCAAAAATACTATCAACTTCTTTTTCCAAATAGAAAATCAATTTACCACAAGTTAAATTCCTCGGCGAGCTATTAAAAGCATCGCAAACAGACATTAAGGGTAGTTTTGCGATATTGGCCGTCCACCGCACCCCCGTGTCTAATAAACCTGATAGTTAATACATATTACAGTAAAGGAATGAAATGGATTTTTTTCCAGAAAATCCAATTCATGAGGGATCAAGAGTACGTTCTTAATAAGATAGTATGTATATTGTTATATCGTAATATGAGGCTAGTAGTGGCGAAAGGGAAGAAGCGTGTGACTGTAAACGAGACAGTTAGCACGTTCGATTCCCACTCGAAGAAATAAATGAAATATTTTATATTTTTATTTCTTGTAACCAGGCAAAGAGCGAAATTTCGCCTCTCAACACGCAATGCCTTCAGAATTCAGTGGAGGATGGCGTATGGAAATGTCTTAACACTAGGTTCCCTGATTCCCTTTGCCTTAAGTTTTAGCAAGTACTGTTTTCGGCAATAAAAAATGAATGAAACATAAAGCCTCCTGAAAAAATCAAATCAAATCAACTTCTCGCTGTATTCCGCACACTGCATGATAGGCAGAGGGAACCTAGTGTTAAGACACTCCGTTCCCCACTTTTTGTCGAATTCTGGAGGCATTGCGTGTTGAGTGGTGTAACTCTGTGCTTTGTCAACGCCGCGCTTGTTCTCTACTCCAGAGAAAAGGAATGGAAAAATAAATTTAAGTAAATATTTCATCTCCTCGAGTAGGGATCAAACTCACAACCAGTCGGTTTTACAGTCACACTTTGTAAACCTGCGTCACGACTGGCCTCATAACTCATTTCTAAATAACAGACGGATAAACCTATGCTATGTTCATATATAGATAGATATATAAGTTTAACAAATATATCGGTACATCGACTAACAATATACTTACGTATTCCGTGAACCAGCTGTAATACTCATTTGCCATCAGAAAGGTAATTTATCTCTGTCTCATAACTCGCCATTAATCTTTAATAAACTAGTACAAAAATGGGAAAGAATATTTTTTTAATGTTCATCGAATGATTCGGCGTTAAGTTACGTCACTCAGCAAATAATATATAAATAGTAAGGAAAGTGGAGAATAGAGTGGTTGTATGTTAAAAGAAGCAGTAACTATAAAAAATAGGCAACAATAAACTTTGACAATAAACTTTTTTTAATGAACCAGTTATAAAGTCGTGGCGCAGCGGCACGAAGTGTGACTGTAAAACCGACTGGTTGTGGGTTCGATCCCCACTCGAGGAGATGAAATATTTACTTAAATTTATATTTCCATTTCTTCGCTCTGGTATCGAGGCTAAGCGCGGCGTTGAGTTCTGCCACTCATCACGCAATGCCTCCAGAATTCGGCAGAAAGTGGGGAACGGAGTGTCTTAACACTAGGTTCCCTCTGCCTACTCTGCTGTGTGCGGGATACAGCGTGAAGCTGATATAAATTATTTGACATTTAAAAAAATGAAGCATGTACTTCACTTATCTCCTGTCAGAGTTAACTTCGGCTCTTTGGTTCGTATTTACAAATCGCTCTCAACTCTGAGATCGCTCTTGAGTTGCCGTTTTCATTCATAAATTATAACGTATTAAAGAAAACGCCAACTTAAGATCGTTCAAAAGATGGAGCTGAGAACAGCTTAAGTTAAAACGGGTCTTAGAGTATGTTAGGGTTTACAATATTATATTAATCTCTTTAACAAGCTTCTAACTGTTCAGTGGCGTAAAATTTTAAATATTTAATTTCCTCGAGTGGCAATCGAACCCACAACCTGTCGCGCTTACAGTCACACGCTTTTGCCCCTGTTCCACAACTGGGTTCGAAATCTCTTTTATAATAATCTTATTATAAGAGAAACTACTACAAATAATATTATTTAATATTAAAGTAATAAACTGTAGACGAAATGGCCCGAAACATTTCACTTGGCAACCGAAACTCATCTCGAGACAATATACGCTACTATTCTACAAGAACTAGGTCGATACTAAATTAAAGGATGGAGTACGATAAAGTAAAGATTGGTCCTAAAACGGCTTTGTGTCTCAGATTTTATAAATTTTATAGAATCTGTATATGGAGGCCGGTCGTGGCGCAAAGGCACAAAGTGTGACTGTAAAATCGACTGATTGTGGGTTCAATCCCCACACGAGGAGGTGAAATATTTATTTACATTTATATTTTCATTTCTTCGCTCTGGTGTCGAGGCAAAATTCGGCGTAAAGTGTTAGGTAGGGTCCCTCTGCTTATCCTGCTGTGTGCGGGATACAGTGTGAAGCTGATTTGATTTGATTTTCTGTATAAAATATATAGCTTGTTATGTACGTTCTGTTTATTTTTGACTAGTATATCTGTGGTTTCCACGTGGTCTCTTTCTCGTGGTCAAATCGAAATTAACTAAAATCTCTGTATGTTGTATGAGGCCAGTCGTGCCGCAGAAGCACAAAGTGTGACTGTAAAAACGACTGGTTGTAGGTTCGATCACCACTCTGCTGCAGAAAATGGCCAACAGAGTGTTTTGACACTAGGTTCTCTCCGCCTACTGTGTTAAGTGTGGGATACAACGTAAAAAATATTTGATTTAACTGGCTTGGTCAAATGGAAATAAACTAAGATCTTTGTACGAAATATACTAAACGCCTACGGTAACTCTGATTGAAGATCTGTATGTAGCCTATAAGCCTTCTTCCATAAAACATCTATCAAACACAAAAATATTTTTTCAATTCATACCACTAGTTTATGAGATAAGCTCGTTCATCCAAACAAATTCTTCCACTTCATAATATTCATATAAACTTATCTACATATAACTTTAGATTTTTGATATTAAACAGTAGACGCGAACTGTTAATGCACCAATAATAGATAAACTCGATTATTTACGACTCGCGAGTAAATCATTTAAATTGCCTCCAAATCTGTATTCAATTTTTTCAGCTTCACGCTGTATCCCGCACACAGCACGGTAGGCAGTGGGAACCTAGTGTTAAGACACTCCGTTCCCCACTTTCTGCCGAATTCTGGAGGCATTGAGTGTTGAGTGGCAGAACTCAACGAGCTTAGCCTCGACACCAGAGCGAAGAAATTTAAATATATATTTAAGTAAATATTTCATCTCCTCGAGTGGGGATCGAACTCACAACCAGTCGGTTTTACAGTCACACTTCTTGCCGCGGCGCCACGACTGGCCTCAATTATTTACGACTCGCGATAACCGAGTCGCGACGTGTAAATCATTTAAATGGCCTCCAAATCTGTATTCGATTTACAATAGCACCCGATTTGTATTAAATTCTGAGAGTTTGTTTTAAATGTATCTTATTATTTGTTGAGTATCGATTAATAGTGATGTTCTTTAGTTGTTTTATTAATTTTAAAGTGTTAGTCCATCGTTCATTCCCGCACACAGCAGAATAGGCTGAGTGACCCTAGTGGTAAGACACTCCGTTTCTCATTTTTCACCACTCAACACACATTGCCTCCAGAATTGTGGAATGGTGGAAAATAAGAAGTGGAGTGTCTTAACACTCAGCACCATCTACATGTTGAATACAGCGTGAAGTTGAAAAAAAAACCGCATACAGATAATGCAAGAGAAATACGATACAAAATGGTAAAAAAGTTACTTTTTTTTATTACAACATATAACAATTTTTGAAGCTATTCATATTAAAAATTATATATATTTATACGAAATAAGTTGGAAAGTCCCTGTAATAATGCGCAGCGATATCATTATCTTGTTATGTCATCTGCCCACGCTATTACCGGAAATGGGGGCTCCGATAATACGTAGTTTTTCTAAGCTAATATTTCACAGCGTCTGGACTGTAAGCGCGATGGTTGTGGGTTCGATTCCCAGTCCAGGTCACGAGTTATTTTTCTTTTCCCCGCTCTGCTACCAAAACTCAGCACGCTACGACTCACGCTCTATCCCGCATATGAAAGGGTAGGCATACGAATCCTAGTATTAAGACACTCTTTACACCTTTTGAGTGGCCAGAGCTAAAAAATGAAAATAATATACTCCCCATAGTTGGAATCGAACCCTCAACTATCACGTCTACAGTGCCTTTGTTCCGTAAGTTCAGTGGCCCATGTATGATATAAATTATAAATTTCGTAATATAGACAAGTAAATACTAATTTACTATATATTAATTTTCATACACATATATTCATACAAACAATAACTTTACTATAAATAAACAAGTGAAGATTGTTGGAATAAACGATTGAATAAATACGAACGCTAGTAAATGTATTGTGAAAATTATTTTAATAGATTGCTATATATGAACAAAGACCGTCGTGGCACCACCTCTGGCTATAAACGCGACGTTTGTGGGTTCAATTTTTGCACTTATGGGAATGAAATTTCCTTTAATTTACTTGCTCTGGTAACAATCATAGCGCGGAGTTAAGTTCCACCACTTAACACACAATGTTTAAAAAATTATACGGAAAGTGGGGTACGAAGTGTTTTAACACAAGGTTCCCTGTGCCTACCCGAAATTTTTGGGGGTACAACGTGAAGCTTAAAAAAAATTCGCTGTTATTTTTGTTATGCAAATGTTTAAGTGTTAAGTAAAAATTCTGCCTAAGCAGCCGTAAACCTGATATGATCTGTAGAGGAAATGAGAAAACTTAATTTTATGATAGAACATTTTTATTTCCTGTATCTTCTTAATCTCTAACTTATCATGTCGTTATTTTAAAATCTTTTATATTGTTATTTTTATAGATAAATTTTTATTTTTGTTTAAAGTCGTTTTTTTATGTTTCACAACAAAAAATTTAAACAACATATTTTTAGAAAGCGTAAAAAAAAATAAACAAGCGGGATTTAAACTTAAGACTCTTGAAAACCGATCTAGCTCTCTGATCACTAATACATACGTTCTTATTCTTATTAAACTTAGTCAAAATTCTTACATTCTTGTTAGAAGTCTCTACTTGTTGTCTTTTAAACCGACTTCTATGAGGGAAAAGAGGCTATCAACGACTGTATTTTTTTATGTTTGTTATATCAGAACTTTTAACTGGGTGAACCGTTTTCAAGATGCTTTTTTATTGTCAAGGATGTACCTACTTCAAAGATAGTATGGTCAAAGTTTGGTTAGATTCTGATAATGGGATCTGGTTAAAATTAAAGAACTCGGTATTTTTTGTTAAAAATTTATATATAAAGTCTCTGTTTAACATGTAACATATATAGTAAGGCAGAAGACTCTAGAAAACAAAAACTATTTTTAACCACGTTATATCTCAATGATGTCTCAAGGCAATGTCTTACTTCTGTAAAATAAAAATAAATGAGCTTCACGCTGTATCCGCATACAGCAGGGTAGACAGAGGGAACTAATGTTAAGTTCTCTCCGTTCTCCACTTTCCGCCGAATTCTGGGGGCATTGCGTTTTAAGTGGAACTGAACCCCACGCTTTGTCTCAACATCAGAACTAAGAAATTAAAATATAAATTTAAATAAATATTTCTTTCCTCCGAGTGAGTATCGAACCCACAACCAATCGCGCTTACACACTTTGTGCCTCTTCTATAACGATATAAAGGTCCTCCAAGGACGTCAGAAGGTCACAGTGACATAATAATCTTGAGAGGAGAGAGGAGAAATTTTAATCATAAGAACTCAGTAAATTGACAAGTTACGTAAATCGAGTTGGAATTAGGTTAGCTGTATACAAGGCAAATGACGAAAGATGATTGTGGCGCCTTATTTGGAGAATGTCTTCAATAAGGGCTAATTTGATAGTATTACTAACTAGATAGTGTGTATGTATCGGTTGTAGGTTCAAACCTGTTTAAGGGTTCCATACAAAAAGGATAAAATGAGACTGTCTATCTATCTGTTAAAAGGCTGTATCTCATGAACCGTGATAGTTAGACAATTAATATTAAATTGAATTTTCGGATGATATAATTTTATAGCCTTCATAACTATTAATACTACAAAACCGCATAAAATCAATAAACACCGCATATATAAAACGTTAGGTAAAGTGGTAAAACACTCCGTTCTCCACCTTCCGCCTGAATTCGAGTTGAGAATGTCGACAACGCCGCATTCACATATTTAATATATACACATATTTAACTTCTGTTAATCGTTATTAAAATTAAAATAAGATATTTTCCGCACTTAAAGATATTAATTATCATTAAATTGACATTAAATTAGATAATATGCAAATATTAAAAACAACAGCAACTATATATTCTCTATGTAAGTAACTAAAAAGTTTGTCTTTAAATTAATCGTACACCATTGTAACTTCCAAATTGATTAAGTTTAAGTAAATCTAAATAGTTTTAGTGTCACAATAACTTAACCTTTAAAGTTTACTTACACGCTACATTTGATAGAGCCAAATTTCATTATTTATATATGTAATATGTTTTATTTATTTTTTTTTATTTTTTTTATTTAAGTAGACTATTACAGAGTATTAAGAAATTACAAATTCAAAGTGCAATCATAAACTCATTCGAGTTTTACCGTGCACCAGCGTCATCAAACATTTCTATGAGTAGAAACTTATTACAATAAATATGTATCATAATAACTCGCACTAAGAATAACATGTTTATAGTTAAATCATTTAAAAGTAAAAAGTAAAAAAAAAAAAAAAAAACGAGGGTACATTTAAATTAACAAATTATTTCTATTCAATAAATCAAAGACTTCGAGTGTATTAGCATATACAGGTTGATTCATATATATTATTTATTTATTGATGTATTGTTTTTTTTTTTACATAATTTGTTTATTTAATTAATTTTAACACCATGCAAGTATTTTGTGACTGCACAATTTAGTTTTTTTTTTTTTTTTTCAAAG
>JAATLQ010000972.1:0-42198 GCA_013421005.1 Heliconius erato x Heliconius himera
CCACAATATGTGTCGCTCCTACACATATATTGCCTTTATAAGAAATTCGATCCTAAAAGATCGTGCCATGATAGACTTCGAATTATCACATTATATTTATTATACATTTGGTACGAGTCTTTATGTGCATCATATTTATTTGTACCGTAGTACTTAATAGTTCGACTCGACCGCTGCCTTCCGAGCATCACCACCTCCTATATATACGGAACGACGGTCGCGACACTCGGGACGACAATACACGAACACGTCTCGATTAATATTATATTTAAAATATATAGTCTTTATTATTCATATTTACCTATGTTATTTATGTGCATTGCCATGCATATTTTATTTTATTTATTTATTTATTTTTTTACCTATACTCAAGGTATATACTGTTACAATAATTATAACCCAACCATAATTATAAATAAATACATCACCCTTTTACCGCAACATGTTGTGTTTAATATCACAAAAAGCACACGAAACCATTTCACGAACAGAAAACCAAAAACAAAAAAAAAAAATTGCAGTACAAACACAAAATGCGCGAATTCATATGAATATTAAAGCCACAATTAACTAAATGTGTAACGTTTCACAATAAAACCATGGAACGTGGAATTGTTCGTATTTTATAAAGTAGAGAAAAGTTTTGCACATTTTTCTGTAAAGACCGAGCTGTTTTTTTTTTATTTTTTTTATCAAACAGATTTTTTTTTTATATTCGTATTCCAGACGTGCTAATTATTCTATTCGCGCTGTTTCGTATAAAAAAGTTGGGTAGCATTCAGCCAGACGGAGTTTAAAACCTCTATAGAGTTCATTTATTGTAGAAGTTATACCGCCGATGGCTATTACAGGTTTTAACTTCATTCATCTATCTGGACTTCGACTTTTTGAAGGTATCAGTAATAAAAACGGAAATTTTGGAATTTTCGTTTGGATTTTGCTGTGGCGCACTTTTAATTATAGTTTTTTGGTTAATTATTTGCCTATAATATATTATTAAAATATTTAAATTAACTATATTAAATATGAGGTTGTTTAGTTTTTCTCCAGTATCTTCCACACTGTATCCAGTATCTTCCACACTGTGTTTTGGTCATCCCCTGCCTCTCTTACCACCCGTTTTCCCCTTCACAATTTTTTTTGACATTTCATCACTCACCTTGATATCCTGTCTAGTGCCTGTATTATGTAAATCTAAACTGACTCTGCCTATCCTACGACGAGATCGCATCTCTACAGCATTCATCTTTCTTTCATTCTTCTTCCGTAATACCCACAGCGTCGGTACCAACACTGCATTGTGTACGCCCAAACGTACAACTATGGTGATTTGCCCCTTATCATCAATGCAGCTCAGTCACCGCGAACTTTATTACCGGTAGCAATACTCCTTCTACCATTTCATATCTTCCGCTTCTACTAAACATACTTCCCAAATATACACCATACGATTTACGCTGATCTCCTGTCTCCCGATGTTTCCCGTCCTTTCTTAATTTCTTTCATATATCAGAACCTTCAGCACCCCCGGATCATATATTTATGAAGAAGTTGATGAGAGTGGATTCCGCGAAAGAGATATGCATAGATCTTAACGTATGTCGCTCCGTTCTCTTTCCTACCCCGCTAGTAGTCTCTCTGCCTAAAAAAAGTAATTAACCATTAACGTAAAAAATAATGATTTTCCATTCCTAATGCAATTGGCAACTCATGTAAGTCTCAGATATAAAACATATTTACAGTTTAAATGCTATTCTTATAGTCTTTTGAGCGAAAACCTATTTTTAGCAACAAAATATTATTTTAAGATTTAAACTTAAAGACTTTAAAAAAAAATCAGCTTCACGCTGTATCCCGCACACAGAAGCACACTTCGTTCCCCACTTTCCGCTGCAATCTGGAGTCATCGCGGATTGAATGCGGTAACTCAACGCCGCGTTTTGCCTGGAAGATTAAACTACAATACTCAAAACTAAAAATCATCATATATATCTAATATATATATATATATATATATATGATTACTAAGACTATGATCCAATTCGTCACGACACGTGATATAACTTTTTGCGCATCAAGCGCCTCGCGCCGAGATACCTATAGAGACGTCGTCGTAAGGTATTACGATTTCACGGTGACGGTGAGTAGCTAGAGGTATAGCTTACAGACGTGCTCTTCGAAATTGTATTGAATTTGTTATTTTGCTGGAGAATGTTCGTGATAGGTTGTTTTTTTTGTTTTCTTAGTATTTAGCTTCACGCTGTATTGAGCTAGGACAGAGGGGACCTAGTGTTGAGACACTCCGTTTCCCATTTTCCAAAGAATACTGGAGGTATTGCGTGTTGAGTGACGGAACTTAATGTCGCACTTTGCGTTGACACTAAGGCAAAGAAATGAAAGTATAAATTTAAATAAATAAATAAATATTTAAATTTCCTCGAGTGGGAATTGAACCCAGTACTAGTCACGATTACAGTCAAACTCTGGTGCCCTTGCGCAACGACTGGTCTCCAGTTCCAGTAGTATTGAATATAACATATGTTTGTGAATGTACCTGAGCAATTCCTTTGAGTTCGATAGCTATATCATCAATTAAGTTAAACAAAGTACGGCATTGGATAACGTTATGTGATTTGTGTATATAATTTTTTTTTCATTATATAAATAATGAAAAAGAAAACGCCATATTGAAAGATAAATTAAATTGTAAATATTTATTGCGATTAAAAATGTCAACATTAACGACCGACGACGACGATTTTATTTTTGTTTTCCATAATTTATGCAGTAATTAAAAATACTTATTTAATGGAAAGTAGTGTAATTCGTATACGTTTAGTTAAAATAAGAAAGTTATAATCAATTTAAATATTAAATTAATTTGGAAATAATTAAAAAAAAGCAACAGCTGTTCTGTAAATTTATTAAAAAAAAACAAACTAGAACAACTCACGTTGTCAGTACTTACAGCTTCAAATAAATAAGAATCTTTAAAGTTGCTTTCACCTGTTTTTATTTCCATAAAAGTAATGACATCTTTTTTTTTATTTATCTCGTAAACACCTGCTGATGGAATATTTAAAAATTTTAAACAAGATAATATAGTATTCACTTAAAATACTCTAAAACTATAGTAAAAAAGATATATTTTATAAATGTGTTGTAAATAGAAAAAATCTATCTGTTGAGTAAATAATCGAGGCTAGACGTGGCGCCAGCGTGTGACTGTGAATGTGACAGGTTGTGGGGTCGATTCTCACTCGAAACATGCAATATTTAATATTTTCTTATACTTCGCGGCGTTAAGTCCCGCCACTCAACACGCAACGTCTCCAGAAAACAGCAGAGTGGGGGTGTCCGGAGTGGCTAAATAGTTGGCTTCCTCTGCCTAACCTGCTTCACGCGTGATACAGCGTGAAGCTCAAAAAAAAGGCACTAATTTATACACGGCACGTGCAAAACTACAGTTATTTAAAATTTTTGATCAGTATGTTCGAAGAAAATGGCATTTTTGGATGCAAAAAGAAAGCATGTGCTGTGAAACATCTGCCCATATTTTAAGAACTCCTTGTGCAGCTGCTGCAAGACAAATGCAATTGGAGGCTATTTAATAAACGTGTTAAAGGTATAAATAATGTTATAAATAAACAACACAGTAAAATATTAGTTCAGTTTGTACTTAAATATATTTTACTATTGCATTGCAATATAAATGTATATTTAACGTATAAGTGACGGAACTCAAGTCGCGACTTTGTGTCGACACCAGAGCGAAGAAATGGAAATATATTTTTTTATTAAATATTAAAAAATTAAATTAGCTTCACGCTATATCCCGCACACTGCAGGGTAGGCAGAGGGAACCTACTGTTAAGACACTCCGTTCCCCACTTTCTGCCGAATTCTGGAGGCATTGCGTGTTGAGTGGCAGAACTCAACGCCGCGCTTAGCCTCGACACCAGAGCGAAGAAATGGAAATATAAATTTAAATAAATATTTCATCTCCTCGAGTAGGGATCGAACCCACAACCAGTCGGTTTTACAGTCACACTTTGTGCCGCTGCGCCACGACCGGCCTCACCACCACTTTTTCATTCCACATAATAATTATTAATATCTCACAAGATCCATTATGCCTAGAAAAAGCATTCCACAGCCTTCCCGCATACCAACAAAAAGATCTTACATAATTACGGGTAGGTTCCCATGGCGGGTTCACACGGGCCGTCACACCCCGTGAGCATAGAATGATTCTTAAACACGAGTCCAGTCTGTGACCCCAGTCGTCGTCACAGCTACTAAGCTAAGATCAAACTATTGGAATATAAGTCAAACCAATTTAAATGTCTAAACATGGATTTGATTAGCTAAAACTATATTGAAGTTGACCTAGATTTGTTTAAATAACTTACAAAGTAGTGAAAAGTAGTTTTTTTTAGGAATCCTATAACATTTGAACGTAACGGGATGCGAACCCGCGCGTTCAGTTTTCAATATCGACTGTCACTCAAATGTTCAAATATTTTCTTGAATTAATATTTAAAAAAAACATTATAACTTGTTCATAGTAGTTAATTATGTTACACACAGATGTGTGTTGTGTCTTTACGATGATTGATGATATATTCATTAAATAACAATAATGAAATCTTATTTATTAATTAAAATCAGCTTCACGCTGTATCCCGTACACAGTAGGGTAGGCAGAGGGGACCTAGAGTGAAGACACTCAGTTCCCCACTTTCTGCCGAATTCTGGAGGCATTGCGTGTTGAATGGCAGAACTCAAAGCCGCGCTTAACCTCGACACCAGAGCGAAGAAATGGAAATATAAATTTAAGTAAATATTTCATCTCCTCGAGTGTGGATCGAACCCACCACCAGGCGATTTTACAGTCACACTTCGTGCCGCTGCGCCATGACTGGCCTCAATTGTATGATCATTCAATATGAGTAACAGACTTTTCTATCAACTGAGAAATTAGGAGATGTCTTATTTTAATCAATATAAAGTAATACTTGAAATATGAAAGATTTGTCTAATACCAGCATACGGAAAATATCTATAAAGGTTATTTTGTTTCGTAGTACTAAGGATCTGATAATGAACTGAAATCATTTTGAAAAAGCAATTGTAGAGAAACCCAAACAGATTCACTATAAAAATATATTTAAAGAATTTTAAAAAAGAGGCCGTTGTGGCGCTGGGGCACTGGTGTAACTATAACGCCACGGTTGTGAGTTCGATTCCCACTCGAGGGAATGAATGATTATTTAATAATATATTCATTTCGTTGCTCTGGCGTCAAGGCAAAAGCCCGGCGTTGAGTGCACACAATACTTTGAACAACGGAATGTCGTAACACTAGGTTCCCTTTGTCTACCCTCTAATATGAGTACAGCGTGAAGTAAAAAAAAATTTAAAGCAAAAATTTACATAAAAAATCAACTCAATCTGGTTCCATATATTTAATAAAAATGAATTATTAATTCAAGGGTGCTCAATTGAAGCAATTAATTGGACGAGATTCATAGCTGTGCAATCGTAATTGACGTTCCCGCGACTTACCCGCGGCGGTAGGCGTGCGTGGAAGGTTGGAATTTTTATGTCACTGCGTAATGGCCTCGTGGTTATTTATCATAAAATATTTTTTTTATGAGTCACACTTCGTGCTGCTGCGCCACGACTGGCCTCAACGTAAGTTCAACTTTGAGTAAATTTGTTGAATTCAGCTCGAATCGGCAGCGCTTAGGAAGTTACGATAGGTTTTCCTTTCCAAAATCTCTCAATATTTAAGACGACAGTCTTTGATCAGTGACTGTTGGCAGACTGGCAGTGATGACATACGGAAGCGAGACGTGACCGCTAACTATGTGGCTTATTAGAATGTTCAAGGCCACACCGCGAGCAGCTGATAAGATCAGTAATGATCAGAAAGGATAGGATCGGTATGAGAACAAAAGTAACCGATATTGCTCGAAGAATTGCCTGGATGAAGTGGCAGTGGACACATATCCAGGATCTGATGCCTTGTAGAGGAGAAAAAATATCTCAGTTGACAGGTTGACGGACGTTCTGGTCAAGAGCGCCAGAAGCCAATGTATGAAAGAGCGCGGGATCGAACGTAGTAGAAATCCTTGGAGTATTATGACCAGCAGTGGACGTATAAAAGGCTGTGATGATGATGATGATGACTTTATCCATTTTATTAAATGTAAATTAAATTTGAGAATTATTTTAACCAACACACAAAAATACACAAATATTTCCTCAATTTGTGTTCATATTTTCGACACTGCTATTTTCGTTCGAGCCAAGTCAAAACTCAGCTTTAAGTATCCGCCGGAAGTTACTGGTATAATGATGTCAAACGGCTTAGAGATGAAATAAAATGTTAGAGGTAAAATTTTTTTTTTTTAATATTTAGGAACTTTCATATAACTGAATGATAGTAATTATTTGTATCTTTTTGTTGTTTTTCCACTTTTTGTTTTTTGTATGTACATACATATATAAATTGTAGTTTTTTATACTTATAAGTAATTAGTTTGTTGAAACCTGATTGGTAGATGTATTTTTTTTGCGTTGTTAGATTATATTTAATATACTATGTTTCCGTTAATAATAAATAAATACTTATTTAGAATACGTATAAAAAATTGAACGTAGCCGGAATCGAACCCGCGCCTCCTGGAAACCGACCAGGCGCTCTGACCACTCAGCCATACGTTCGTATTTTTATACGTTTTCTAAATAAGTATTTTTCTTTCCTAAGTGTGGACACTTTTAAAAATGTTAAAAATAATAAATAAATAAACACAAAAATTCTGGAAAAAATTGCAAATAAATTTAAATAAAAATATTAAGGACATTGAACTTCATTGTACGATACCCTATCTAAGACTGATTAAACGCTTCAACAGTTTTATGTTAATAATTTAAGATACGACTAAGCTTGTTTTAATAAATATGGTTATATTTTAAGAAAATACATACAAGAGTATATTTAAATTTAAAAAAAAGACCATGAATGGGAATTCATATAAAGAGTTATTAGAAAAACGGTACACTTTAGTTAAATAGATAAGGGCATTCGTGGCACAGGCGCACAAGCAAGTGACTGCAAACGTGACAGGTTGTGGGTTCAATTTCCACTCGAGGAAATGAAATATTAAATATTTTCATTTCTTCGCTCTTGGGTCGGGGTAAAGCGAGGCGTTGTTTTCGCCATTTAATACGCAATTTCTGTAGAATTCGGCGGAAAGTGGAGTGCAGAGTGTCTTAACACTAAGTGATTCCTCTACCTACTCTGCTGTGTGCGGGATACAGCGTGAAGCTGATTTCAAAAAAAAAAACATCACATGTGAATAAATTGATGCAACAAAATTACATACACGTGCCGTCTGGTTTTATGACTTTAATACAAGTAGTTATGTAACTTCAAGAGATGAACGTGAGATAAGGTTCTTGCTGTAACCTCCTTAACTACTGTTTCTTCTTGTTTTACTTAATTTGCCTTCACTTAGATATTAACTCATTTGTATAATTAAAGACAGAAATTCTGTTTGCAAGAAAGCTTATTTAACCAATGTTCGCATTCATTTTGTGAATTTAGTATTTGCTGGATTAAAATATCGTTTTCTTTTTTATTTTTTATAAAGGCGTGTGGCTGTAAACGTGACAGATTGTGAATACGATTCTCTCTTGAGGAAATGAAATATTTAATATTTTCTTTTGTATTGCTATGGTAACGAGGCATAGCGTGACGTTGAGTTACGATGCTGAAGACGCAATGACGAACGGAGCGTCTTAAAACTAGGTTCCCGAGCACCCTCTGCCTACCACTTCATGTGCGGATTCAGTGTGAAATTAAATAAAAAAAAGAATACTTATTTAGAAAACGTATAAAATTTGAACGCAGCGGGACTCGAACCTGCGACTCCTGGAAACCGACCAGGCGCTTTGACCACTAAGCCATGCGTTCGAGGCTTAGTGGTCAGAGCGCCTGAACGGTTTCCAGGAGCCGCGGGTTCGAGTCCCGCTGCGTTCAAATTTTTATACGTTTTCTAAATAAGTATTTTTCTTTCGTAAGTGTGGAATAACACTTTAAAAATGTTTAAAAATATAAAAAAAGATTAAATAAGATATTTAAAGCTTGTTGTAGTAGTATAATAACAGCACTTGAAGTACCTACTTCTATTATTTACATTAAATTTGCATAAAATATATGTATATATAAATACATCTGCAATCAAAACTATTTAACAAATATAAACATTAAACAAACACTATCAATTCAACACAATTTAGTCTTGAACTTTGGGCGACTAATTATAAATGATGTTAAACTAAATTAGAGCAGATCGGTTCCCACGAACCATTAGTAATAGCTGATAGCTTACGATCGACTAGAGACGGAAACGTGATAAAGTTGTGAAAACAAAATTACGTGATTTGATGCACGGTAACTCAAGAGAAGGATTTTTTCCTAATTTAGATTTGAACCCGCACCTTTTGGACGGTTCCGGCTACGTTCAAATTTTTATACAAATCAAATCAGCTTCACGCTGTATCCCGCACACAGCAGGGTAGGCAGAGGGAACCTAGTGTTAAGACACTCCGTTCCCCACTTTCCGCCAAGTTCTAGAGGCATTGCGTGTTGAGTGGCGAAACTCAACGCCGCGCTTTGCCTAGATACCAGAGCGAAGAAATGAAAATATAAATGTAAATAAATAATTCTTTTCCTCGAGTGGGAATCGAATTCACAACCAGTCGATTTTACAGTCACACTTTGTGCCCCTGATACTTTTATACGTTACCTAAATAAGTATTTTTTCTTTCTTAAGTGTGTAATAACACTTTAAAAATGTAAAAAATATTATTTTCTGTTTGATTTTCTTTATTACAGTTTTTATTCTTAATCACATTTATTGTGAATTTTGACAGATAAAATATGAACAAAATTTAGATGAATTGGATTAGATTCTCTACTTTCCGCCGAACCAGAGTTTCTTTGAAGAGTTTGAATGTTTTGAGTAACGTCAAAAACGGCGTTAAATAAATATTTTCTTTTTATATGACTTTATAAAAAAATATTTCAATAGACACAGTACCTCTACCTTACATAGGTACCTATGTCTACATTACATTTATAAGAAATGACTTCACGTTGTAGGTACTTATGTCATATAAGGAAAACCTATGAGAATATATTATCTAAGAAATAAGCTTAAATAAAATAATAGTGATCAAAGTAAAACATCTCAAAAACTCGTTTTTCTGTGATCGAGAGTTAACTTCAAGTACAAATAACAATAAATAAGTTTGACGTGATTGGTTTTGGACTTAATTATAAAGTTAGATTTTTTCATGCGAGGAAATGAAATATTTAATATTTTATTTCTTCGCTCTGGTGTCGACAAAGCGCTGCGTTAAGTTCCTCCACTCAACACGCAATGCCTCAAGAATTCGGTGGCAAGTGGGGAACTGAGTGTCTTAACACTAGGCTTCCCTTGTATAGTATATGTTCCTTGCCTAGCAGGGATACAGCGTAAAGGTGATTATTATTTACAATTTTAATTCTTTAAGTTGACGCAATTATGCCGTACATTATTTAGTTAGCTATTAGGGTGAAACCGGGTAAATGCGGCTAGGAGTCAATAACGGTCATTACGAAATCTTGTTTATTACTTATTACTTACATAAAACATAATAATTTACACGACAATCTGGTGGAGAGACGTTACCCTGAGGTAGCTTTCTCAGCTAATATTTAGAGAGAATTCACATTATTGTTGTTGTGTCGAAGTAATTCTTTGTGGTCAAACAATAAGTTTTCATCCAACTAAGTCATTTTTTAAAATTATTATGTGCAAATGTTTCTGTTAGATTATTAGTTAATAATTACAAATATGTTTATTTGTATAGAAATATCGATTGCTATCTGATTTGGGATCTTTTATCCTTATTTGACTGGTAGAATTCCATCAACTTTGCATCAAATGCACCAGTAACTATCGCTTATATTTAGACACGTTGCACACTGGTGAAATTTACACGATTGATGGCCAAAATTCAAAAAATAAAGTTTCTCTAATTAAAAAGTAGTAAACTTAATTAACTACAAGACTTCTTTATCTATCTATTGGTTGCTAGTAAAAAGCTTGACACTTTTTATTTTATTACTTACATAGATCAGCAATACAGTCATTGCTTGAAGGAATGATTTAGTATTATTTTGCATTATTTTTAAATCACGTTTGATATTTATTTAGTTGATATTAGAACTAAACCATTATGGATTCTATACCTTCAGGTAAACGTCTTTACAAAAATACAATAAAATAGTTAACATTCATTAGGATTGCGAAGATACGTCGTTTTAAAGTTAAGGCCATATTTCATTAAATGATTTTTATACTTATAGTAAAAATGTTTATACTTTAACGCGCTTTACCCGTATTTTTTTATTATTTTAATAGTAAATTTCAGTACGTTTTATATCGTTCTAAAATTTGGCTGCGTCTACTTACGACAACTGTACAAAATGAAATTATAAAAATATTAATAACCATTTTCAGACGATTCCTGTTATACTAGTAGTATACCAATTATATGGGAAAATTGGAAAATTTTTACTGATGAATGAATGTAATGACCACGGAACTCGCCTACTTCAAAAACAAGTAAAGTCTTATCCTCAAGATTATATATTGAATATATAAATATTGAAGCAGATTTAAAATTATATGATTTTTTTTTGTATGGATATGGTAATTAAATAAATCTTTATTCTTTACCCATTAAAATAGAATACACTCATGAAAAATATTATTTTCGATCAATTAAAGCAATATTTAAACATAATTATAATATTGACCAACTTTTAAGTGAATTTCACCTGTGTGCGTTGTATGATAGGCACAGGAGCATAAGCGTGTGACTAAACGCAACAATCGCGGGTTCTATTCCCACTCGAGAAAATCAGTCATTTAATATTTTAATTTCATCGCTTCGGTGTCGGCATAGCGCTTCGTTGAGTTCTACCACGCAATGCACCCAGAATTCGGCGAAAAATGGACTCCCTCTGCCTACCCTGTTGCTTGCGGGATACTGCGTGAAACAAAAAAAAATCACGATAATATAAATAAACAATTACTAAAAATCAGTTATAATATAAACCATATTCATCCATGCTAAGGTATTTGAACTTACATCGCTGTCTGGACCAATACAATAGCAAAGTCATTCAAGTAGTTCAATGAAACAGTATTTGTCGTAATTAGGCCACTAGATTGGCCTAATCGAATTAGCGAATTACGAGACGGCATGCCTTCTGGGCTGTGTTTATATTATTGTTGAAGCTAAAGTGTTATTTTAATGCGTAATTATTATTATTTTTTGCTTTGCAGCAGTATTGGCAGAGAAACCTAGTGCTTAGACACTCCCTTCTCTATTTTTCGCCGAATTATGGAGGCATTGCGAGTTAAGTGGAGGAACTCAACGCAGCACTGCTTCGACACCATAGCGAAGAAATAAAAAATATTAAATATTTTATTTCCTCGAATGGGAATCGGACCCACAACTTGTCACGCTTACTGTCACATCTTGTTCCCCTGCGCCACAACTATGCACTCAATATTTTTAATATCATTAACAGCAAATAGCGGAGTTGAGTTCTACTGCTCAACACGCAATGCCTCCAGAATTCGACGAAAAGTGTGAAGCGAAGTGTCTTAGCACTAGTCTCTCTCTGTCTACCCTGCTGCCTATCTACATACGAGATACATCATAAAGCTGAAAAATACTTAGCCTTGTTCAATTTCAATATTTTCTGAAGAATAGAAATCCCACGCTAGTATAAAATATGTGGGAACATTCCTAAGGACTATAATAAAAATGGGCTAATCTAGATTACCGCTCGCTCTTGGAACTTCAAAGGCATTGTTCTAATAAATTATAAATGAAAGGCTATCTCACAATCGATTACTTGCATCCGATGTAATATGTTTAAGTATTATACATAATATACAGTAAGGTATTATTTTTTTGTCCTGTTATTCGTGAAAATATTTATATCAATATATGTTCAACACATTTAATAAAAATATAATCTCTACTTACATATTATTAATATCTATATACAGGGTGAAAGTGTCAGCACCACATTAAATGAAACCACAGTTTTAACTACTCTATAAAAGCCTAATATAATTCAGAAAAAAATAAATTCCCAAAAGTTTTTTTTTCAAACAAAATAAATAATAACATTGTCATTTTAAAACAAAACGCCATTTATAAGGATGACGCACGCACACATAAACCTATCAAAGGAACACCGCCGCACACGCCTCATTTCGAAATCGAGTCGTATGTATTGGCGATAAAGTTCAAAGTTGTTTAACCTTTAGTAGTATTTTTGTAGTAGTAAGTGTTTATGTTATTGGGATCTATACGTAATCGCGTCACACGAAATACAAGTATGGCTAAAAATCGTGAAATGAAAAAAAAGTCCTACGTCCAAACTGTTGAGGCATCTTGATTAATTTCTTTAGGTATAGGTTTGAAATATTTTACCCTATATGCTGTTTCCGTAAATGGAGCGCTGCCTCTTCCATCCTGTATAATACTTCCAATGTAGGAATGAACTAATCTTAAATAATTCTGTCGTTATCTTTCTTTCTTTAGACTCTATCCAGCCCATTTGAGAGGAATTTGAAGGTTGTCATAGCAAGCTCAAAATCATATATAGGAATATCTTATTCATCGTATAAATGTAATGTATTCCAGTTTAGAAAGAACGAACAGGACGACTTGTCAATTTAACCCTTCCCGAAAAGATGTTGCGGAATAGGCGATGTTAGAAGATAAAAAAAAACTTATTTTATTTTTTCATTATAATATATTCTCTTCAATTTATCACGTCATTTAAATTCTATAAAATAATGCCATTCAAAATCTTAATCAATTCTTATTAAAAAGCTGAATTAATACGTCTAGTTCAAAGTGTTACATACAACATAAATGTATGAGTATCTTGTAACCGTCTTGTAACCGGTAATCGTACCTACGAAGCGTATACCACAATTTCCTTTGATATTAAGAATCACTGTACACATTAGTACTACTAGTATTTCGTACATCCTGTTCGGTAATATAAGCGTCTTATCACCACTGTTTATGATTTATATATATATATATATATATATATATATATATATATATATATATATATACATTATTAAAAATGTATGGTTAAAAGTAGAAATTAAATCGATAGTACGTAGAATTGTAAGACCGACTGAAAAAATCCATAGAAGAGTGGTTTTGGATTTTTGTGTTTGTCTTTATTCTCTATAAGCAAATCAAATTCACGCTGTATCCCGTTCTCAGCAGACAGAGGGAACCTAACGTTAAGACATATAAATTTAAATAAATATTTCGTTTATTCGAGTGGTAATCGAACCCACAACCAGTCGCGTTTAGTCACTCTTTGTGCCCACGACTGGCGGCTGGCGGTGACTTCTCTATATAAGCACTCCTTAAAAATTACTTCATGTTATACTTATTGTGCCGATTTTTATCTACATGAATCTAGTGGTAGGTCACTCTTATTCAACTGGAAATTTGACTCAAAATTTTGTCCATTATTTGCCTTGATACAAACACATTCCGTAGGAATATTTATAATTTTAACAAAATTTTCCTTCTGATTATTATAATAAATTGATTATTTTTTTGTGAAAAATTCTTTTAATATAACTTTAGTTTTATATCTAATTTTACAACTATTAAGATATGTCTAAGTATGTTGATAACCTTTTGGTTTACTTTATAATAGTCATTAATATATCTACATATCTATGTACGTTGTACCTACATGATGAGCAAAATCATAACAGATGATTTTCAATTTCTGACAAAACAATAACAGTATAAAATCATTAAGCCATATAAAAATACCAAATATATTTTAATAAAAATATGTTTAGCTCTCCTGTAAAAAAGTAAAATTTTAAATTGAAGCAGTGATATGTACATAAATTATTTCCTGGCACGATCCATCTAATGCTATTGCGAATCCGTTTCCGGCATCCACCAAATAAGATTCGATAATGACGGGAACCTATTCCGTATTGGTGCACCTACCATTGTTACAGATAACTTCTTTAAAGTCTTTGCTGAGTTTTTCAGATAAGTCTTTTGAATTTTTATTAGCCACTTTACTCCAATTAGACATTAGCGGATCTTTAAAATCACCTGGTTGTTTTGTGTTGGTTTTAATATTTGTTACGATACTTCTAGCAATCCTTGGAGAAATAACACCTTCACCATAATTATAATCAAAACTGTCATTTTCTATTAAATTATTAAGTTGTGAATTACTATTTTCAGACACCATATCTTTACCACCGTTCTGATCAAATTCTTTTGTCGGTTTTACTTCGCTTAATGTTGTATACTTTTCGATTTTCTTTTCAGGGAAAGCTTGATTATTTTCAACATTGCTTGATTTTGTTGTTGCCAAAGTTGTTACCTGAGTCTGTGTGCTACTATATTCTGGTTTATTCCAATTTGTATAAGGTTTTTGGGTTTGTATAGAATAAGAGGTCTTTAGAGTAGATTTACCAATATGCAGTACATTACTCATGTCTTCTATAACGTTCGCTGCTTCATCAAAGGTATGGCTTACACTTTTAATGATTCCATGGCTTACTTCATGTACTCCATCGGTCACAGTACCTAGCAAGTTTTTGATGAAGCCACCCTTAGCACATATTAATAGGTTATGTAAATAAAATATAGTAGCTAATTTCATATTAACTGATAGTACGTCTGTTATGCTGACTAGAGACGAGTACAATAACGTAATTAACATATTATCATTTATTTATAATCAGAAGTTGAAAGGACATTGAGAGTAAATGAGGGACATGTAAATTATCAATTTCGATTTATTTATTATAAATACAGCAAAGATATAATTATGCACATTTTACATAATCAACTTTGACAATATGATAAATATTTAAGTACCTGAGGGATTTTGTTCTATGACATAAGTGGGTGTGTATTTTTAATACGCTTTAAGTAGGTCGACTTGTAACTGTGCAACTTTATAATTATATAAAAAAATAAAAAACCTGGACTAGCAATAACTATTTATCTAGGCATAGTCATCAAACTTCTCAGTTGTAAGTATTATTTATATTTTATTTCTATGGTATCATCGAGATGGTAGAGCCAGAGCCTGAATTCTGAACTTTTCAGTAGTTGCTCCAACTACTCGAGCTTAGGTTCATTTTATTTATAGCTCCTAATACATTCTATAGCACTTGCATGTTTAGGTACTGCCTGCATAATAAAATTGTTTTTAAGTTTTTTTAATTATACAATTTATGGATATGATATCCTGTAAATTAATTAATATAATATTGTTAGTGAACTCGTGTAAAAGAGGGTGTTGGTGAAAAAGATGATAAAAGCAGTGGAATTGTGTCAATTGGGCATTTAATTGTAGGCAATGGCCCCTATTGGAAGAAAACTCGTGTGAAGTATTGCTATTAGGTGATACATATCACTTATTGCAATTACATAGTATCTTTTACTAAATAGTTTAGAAACATATAGACGATGTGTGTTTATATAGTGTTTTTTTAAAAAACGTTAACCGCTTCCGATTTCTAACAATATTATTTGAAATTTGTTTCACCCAAAACTACTAAACGGACTAATAAAACATTATAGTAATATAATTTACATATCGGAACAACACATAGGCGACAATGTATGTAAACATTTTATAGAATATAAAATTTGACTTTTTGGTTATAATATAACAATAAGCTTAGCGGGCGACCCTAAAAAAAATTTGTACAGAAGAATAAATTTATATTATTTTATAGAAATTTACCATTATTTTCATAGAATTAAAAAATATATATAAAAAATTGAGTACCTATACCGTTTCTCCCCGACTTTCCCCATTGACCTTTTCCTTATAATTATTAATGAGTAGTTGGATAACAGATAGATGTTTTTATTTTTAACATTTATGTATTTTCCACATTGTTCATACCCAGAACGAATGCAACGTTTACTACGTGGCTTTTACTTTTTTTATTTAAAAAAAGAGGGTCTGTTTATTTTAAGACCGAAAAGCTTAAACATCTTGAAGTATAGTCGAGGTTAAGCGCGGCGTTGAGTTCTGCCCCTCAACACGCAATGCCTCCAGAATTCGGCAGAAAGTGGGGAACGGAGTGTCTTAACACTAGGTTCCCTCTGCCTACCCTGCTGTGTGCGGGATACAGCGTGAAGCTAATTTAATTTATTTTTTTTTTAATCTTGAAGTATATCATTTACTAACTAAGGAATATTAAAATATGTTTTGTATACATTATTTAAATGATTAATACTTCATTATTATATTATCGTTATTTTATAATTAATCTAAACATATATTTTTTTTATATACTTTTATAGCTTTTTTTAGCGTCACGCTGTATCCCGCACACAAAAGAGTAGGAAGAGGGAACGTAGTGTTAAGATACTCCGTTACCTATTTTCAGTGTTTAGTATTTCTTGTGGTTAAAATAAAAACTGGGCGTAAGTAGAAAAATATATTTTAAAGCTGAGGCCATCGAACCCCCCTGAAAGTTAACCGCAATCAGTAAATATAAACAAACGAACGTGCGCTGTAGTAAATCTATCTTAAAATTCTGCTTGCTACTGTTGAAACAAGATGTTGGAAATATTTTTTTAACTTATTTAGTTACAAAAATAATCGGAAATTTGATTTGTGGACAAATAAAATAAAAATAAGGATAACAACGTATGATAGGTATATGCTATATGTTATTATTTTAGGTTATATTATTTATTTATTTATTTTAGCTTTACGCTATACCTCGCATATAGCAAGATAGGCAGGGAGAACCTAGTGTTAAGACACTTCGTTCCCCACTTTCCGTTCCTTCCGCGCAAAACAATGCATGTTGAGTACCTGAGCGGGGAAGTTAAAATATTAATAAATAATAATTCATTCCCCCGAGTGGGAATTAAACACACAACCATTGCGCTTACAGTATAGCGCTTGTGTCTCATTTTTTTACTATTTTCTTATATTACGATACCTCTGTAGATGTGAAAAATATCACTTCAATTTTTTTTATTATTTCAGTTGCAAAATCGTGTAGTTTTTGTGAATAAACCTTCAAATACGAATATGTATAATAAATAGATCGATATTATTAAATGTGGTTGTATTTATAATTGCATAAATTTCAATAAATATAGGTATTTTATTATAATACTTTTTTTCTTTTCACATTGTATTCCACATATAACAAAATAGGTAGGAGGTACGGGTACCTGGTGTTAAAACACTCCGTTCCCATTGACATCCTTCTACTCACCAAAATCGATCTGTTTATAGTTATTACATAAACAAAATAAAGCTAATCTTTTAGTGTAAAAAAAAATTCAAATTGTCTTCAGTTTTAACCATATGGGTTAACCGGAGTAGGCAGAAAGAACGACGCCAAACATCGTTAACTAAATATATCACCAATTTGGTGCAACAACGACGGATTTGTACTTTTTTAAATATTGCAGGAAACACAATCAAAGTTCAGTTAGTTTTTTTTTTAACTAAAATTTCGTAATCGTTGCACCTTACATTTAACATAAAAACATGCAAATAATATGTTTTATTATAATATAAAAATGTTGTATAAATTAAATTATAATTCACCAAAAACCTTGTAATACTTCAAGTTTCCTTTTCAATCTTGTAACGGGTTCACTGTCCTTCCTCCACTTATCTCACGCGCGTTATCGCGTTGTCGCTTTTACTTAAAATTCGTAAGTTAAATAAGTAATTCGTATGTTTCGTAAGTAAATTTGATAATATTATTAAGGTTCCTTCCTTTTATACTCTGCATTGATGTTGAGTCTCCACATTCTCGGTCTTAGGGAACCTGTATGTGTAATAAATTAGAATTTAATATTCAGATTTGTTTAAAGAGAGTAAAATTACTGTTTTAAAACTTCATGTTTATCCCATACGCGTAGGGGTAAGCTAGGCAGAGAAAACTTAGTGTTAAGACACTCTGTTTTTAGCTATTTACCCAGATTTAAGCCATTGCGAGTTGAGGTGTGGTGAAGTTAGGATGCTGCGCATCTTGCAACAACAGGGAAATTTCACATTTCATGTATTCGCGCAAGCAGTCAGACGTAGAGCCATTGTCCAAATCATAGAGGTATCAAGAGATATTTTCCAGAGATCCCTCCCTGGCCTGATATTTTGGGATAAAGGTGTTTTTTCAGGCTTAATTTTTGGTGCAAAAAATTTTGGAAAGACCAGATTATTTCGGAGTGTGCCCACTACTGTGGCCTACCCATCTCCCCCTATTCCTACACCTACGAATTTGAACTCAAACCCATCCACTACTACCACGACGACCACCAAGTAAAAAAAAAAATCAACTTCACGCTGTATTCCGCACACAGCAGGATAAGCAGAGGGGAACCTAGTGTTAAGAGACTCTGTTCCCCACTTTCTGCTGAATTCTGGAAGCATTGCGTGTTGAGTGGCAGAACTCAACGTCGCGCTTTGCCTCGACACCAGAGCGAAGAAATGGAAATATAAATTTAAGTAAATATTTCATCTCCTCGAGTGGGGATCGAACCCACAACCAGTCGATTTTACGTACATAATTAAATATATAAAATATGTGATGGAAGATTGGTCACACTCGCTTCCGCCATCACGCACGACACTGTTCTTATGCTGCTCACGTAAGACAACTATGAACGATTCGTTACTATTCGCCGTACTAGGAAATCTGGTACAAAACTTAAAAGCTGTCTTAACAGCCTCGTGCGTTAAGTTTGTTTGGTAGAAAGAGATATTAATAAACGTGACGTGTATGTATGTTACGTTATAAATGGTGAACGTTATTTTAATTTAATGATTTTGAGCGGTTAATTTTGTAAAGAATTATATAAAGCTGATGATGAGGTCAGTCGTGGCGCAGGGGCATAAAGTGTGACTGTGAAACCGACGTTGTGGGTTCGATCCACACTCGAGAAAGTGAAATATTTACTTAAATTTATTTATTTCCATTTCTTCGCTCTGGTGTCGAGGCAAAGCGTGGCGTTGATATCTGCCACTCAACACGCAATGCCTCCAGAATTCAACACAACGTTCCCTCTGCCTACCCTGCTGTGTGCGGGATACAGCGTGAAGCTGATTTTTTAATTATATAAAGCTGATGATGAGGTCAGTCGTGGCGGAGGAACACAAGCGTGTGACTGTAAATACGACATGTTGTGGAACTGATCTCCATTGGAGGTAATGAAATATTTAATATTTTCATTTCTTCGCTCTGGTTCTGGTTCTTCGCAAAACGCGGCGTTGAGTTCGCAATGCATCTAGGAAAGTGGGGAGCGGAGTGTCTTAACTCTTCACACTAGGCTTCCTCTGCCTATCCTGTTACATGCGGGATATCGCGTGAAGCTGAAAAAAATATATAATAGATATTAATGTAAAGACAAATTATTTTAAGGGGAGTACCATATGTAGATAAAGTAGGTAAAATATGCAATAAGGAACTTTTTTTAGTTTTTTCAATAATTAAAATTTTTGTATTTGATATTGACAATTTGACTTTAACACAATGTTTAGTCATTCTTCAACTTTTCTAAAATATATATTATAAATGTATATATTAAATTTAACACATATTTATCTATATTTTTGTATATGCTGAAAGACAAACTTAAATAAACCAATAACTTTTTTGTTAAATTTAACTAATTGTGAGGCAGAAAACAGGGCGTCGTGATACAGGGGCACAAACGTGCCTAAAGCACGTCGGTTGTGGGTTCGATTCCCACTCTGATAAATAATTATTATTTATTAATATCATAATTTCTTTGCTCTAGTAACAAGACACAGCGCAGCGTTAAGTTCCGACACTTAGTTCCGTCAGAAAGTGGGGAACGTAGTATGTTCAAACTAGGTTCCCTCTGCCTACCCTGCTATAAGCGGGATACAGCGTGAAGCTAAAAAAATTTAAAAGAAAGCTTTTTATTTTTGTTATTTAACTGATTTAGTCAAACGACATGTAACAGTGACTGCTTTAGAATAACAAATAGAGATTTAAATACTGTGTTGCCATATACGGTTTTACAACCGAAGTCCCAATTACGTTCACAAGCGTACCCTTAAAAAGGAATGACCCGTAATGAGAATGTTTTAAAGATAATCCAACGATTTATGACTCATAAATCACTGTACAGCAGTTTTTGGATGTTACTTAACTGGATTTAAGATTTAATTGAGTAACACTTGATAGGTACTTCATTTTTAAATGTATCAGCTTTATTTTGTATCTCGAACACAGCAGGGTTGGCAGAGGGAACCTAGTGTTAAGATACGTTATACCTTCCCCACTGTCTGTCGGATTTTTCGAGGTATTGCGTGCCGGAATTCAACTCCGCGCTTAACACTTTAATAACACTTTAAAAATGTTTAAAATATCTACTAAATAGCATTCTCTCTTGCCAGACGATAAGTCTTAGTTTATCTTTGGGTAGCGGAAATTTCTGAAAATCTCCCTACAGAGATGCTAACAACATAAATAAGTTGTAACAAGCGTATAAAAGTTTTGACGTAGCTTGACGAGAACGTATGGCTTAGTAGTCAGAGCTTGGTCGGTTTCCAGGAGGCGCGGGTTCGAGTCCCGCTACGTTCAAATTTTTATACGTTTTCCAAATAAGTATAAATGGAGAACTAAATAACATTTAATTAAATCTACACAACACTTTTAAGATTTTCCAAGACTACTGTATCCGGAAGTACAATATATGTGTATTATATTAATTTATCTAAATCTTATTTCTTAGAAAATTTAATGCAGTTGCTCTATATTGCATAAGATCAGTATAAACCAGCAGCAATGCAGTATATCTGGAAAAGATTTACACAGCTAAAGCTGTCCGAAGCTGCTCTGAAATATAGTAGTTAAGTGAATTATAATTAAAATAATAAAACAAACGGATGAACTAACGTTATTAATATGAAGCTGTTTTGTTTTCTTGTTATTATTAGGGTTCCGTACCTCTAAAGAAAAAAAGGAACCCTTATGAGATCACTTTCTTGTCTGTCCGTCTGTTTGTCTGTCAAGAGCCTTATTCATTAAATGATAATAAGAATGACACTTCATAATAAAAATATTTGTACATTTGTATTTGTTTTCCTGAAAAAAAAAACGTATTGTCACATTTATTTAAAAAAATACGAAAAAATGGCCGTTTAAATGCGTATTTTGACACTAAAGGGAATTAGAATTCAGTAAAAAATCTGAAAACAATACATTAAAATCGGCTAGATCAAGTAGATAAGATGAAAAGGCTCCCCAGCTAAGCTTGAATTTTAGAAAAAGCTCGGAACTTCCAATTTTTGTACGGAATCCTCAGTGTGCGAGCCCAACTTTATATATACTTTTAGCTTTAAGAGTATTTTAATTTTGTTACAAAGTTCTAAGATTTCCAATCGAGAATAATTTTAGTTTCAAAATGTGTAATAGAAACTTTTCTTATTTCAGGATATAGCAGTAATGCCAAAGAAAATATGGTGATGAATCTTAATTTAAATAGGTGAGAGTGTTTTTTATTTTAACTCATAGTTTATAAGATTTATATTTATATTGATATCTTTCTTATCTAATTAAACATTTATGATTAAAAAACCGTTTATAATGTTATTTGGTTGAACTTTATATTTTCATATAAAAACAAAACATTAAGTAGATGTTTGAGTTGAAATTTAAGATAAAATTTCAACAAAAACACAATATGCCTTTAATAATTAATGTAAAGAAAGATTTAGTCATATCGCACGGGCACAAGAATGTGTGACTGTAACGCGACGTTTGTGGGTTCGATTTCCACTCGAGCGAATGATTTATTATTTCTTAATATTTTCATTTCTTCGCTCTAGCACAAAGACGAAAGCCTGGCGTTGAGTTCCGCCACTCAATACGCCTCCAGAATTCGGCGGAACGTGGGGAGTGTCATGACTCTAGTTCCCCCTTGCCCTACTGCACGCAGAATACAGTGTGAAACTGATTTAATTTAAATTTAAACCTTTTATTAATTGATGTATTGAGGTCGACGTGACATATTGAACGAGATAAAGCCATGGCATGTATTGTCATTTCAAATGTATTGTCTCGCGGAGGGACAGGAAGCCATGTCGTTTATCTTATTGTGAACGATCTGTATTAGCTAATCGGTTCCACACCTTAGTAATTAGAGCGTAGAATTCCTGCTTCACGCTGTATCACGCATGTAGCAGCGTAGGGAGAGGAAGCGTAGTGTTAAGATACTCCGTTTCAAACTTTCCGCTGAATTCTGGAGGCCTTCCGTATTTAGCGTCTAATGTGCCTCGACAGCAGAGTGAATATATTAATATACTTATTGAATGTTTAATTTCCTCGATTGGGATTCGAACTCACAAATTGTCGCATTTACAGTCACACTCTTGTGCCTCTGCGCCACAATTGGCCTCAAGTGTAGAATTGATTCTTATTAACAAACAAAAAAAAACACCTTTATACAAGCTTAATATTATTGGCTTATTAATAAAAAAATCAGCATAATACCTATTATAAGAATAAAAATGTCATTTTACTTGTAAACAACAAAAATGTCTAGTTTTTAGGGTTACGTATATTTTAAGGAAGAAAGGAACTTTAATAAGATCATTTTGTTGTTCGTCGGTCTGTCTGTCTGTCTGTCAAGAGCTTTTATTTCAGAAACGCTTGGAGATATCGAGTTGAAACTCAAACCATATATGTACTCAAATCTAAGGCCCCATGGTTTACTGAAAAAAAAAAACTACATTTACTTAAAAAAATGGCCCTCGGTGGGCAACCCCGACTCGCGCTTATCCGGTTTTTTTATAAACCAAACACACAAACTAGGAAATAAAACAAAATTTTACAATAATATTTTCTTATTTATTATTTCCATCTGAAAATAATATTATTACTTCAAATAATAATATTATTTTCAGAACAGAACGGCTTATAGTAAGTCCTGTAGTATGAAACCTATATTTAGTGCATTCTGACTTCAAAGAAAAACGTTACATCTAAACTTAGCAACAACTAACACAATGAACTCGGCTCTTAAAAGGAAAATAAACGTGCAATCATTGAGTCACTATATACTTGAAAGAAAATAACATACTAAATGGTTTTACAGAACAAACTTCAATTACTTCTTTACTTTATAGCACTTCTTTATAATAAACAGCTTCACGCTGTATCCCGCACATAGCAAGGTAGGCAGAGGCAACCTAGTGTTAAGACACTCCTTCTGCCAAATTCTGGAGGTATTGCGTGTTGAGTGGCAGAACTCAACGCCGCGCTTAACCTCGACACCAGAGCGAAAAAATGCAAATATAAATTTAAGTAAATATTTCATCTCCTCGAGTGGGGATCGAACCCACAACCAGCCGGTTTTACAGTCACACCTTGTGTCGGTGCGCCACGGCTGGCCCATTTCTTTATCTCCTTTATATTTAATTTATGTTTGTAAAATGTTATTTATATTATGTAAAGAGTCAAAAATCAAATTAGAGTAGTGCGGGACAGTGATTGTAAATTCGATGATTGTGATTTCGATTCCCACTCGAACATATTTAGTATACATTCTTTACTATAGGTACATATTGAGTCAATGGCACAAAGTGTGACTGTAGACGCGACTGGTTGTAAGTTCGATCCCCATTCGCGGCAATGAAATATTTACTTATGTATATTTATGTTTGTATTTCTTCCCTCTTGCGTCCAGGTAAAGCGCGGCGTTGAGTTCCGCCACTCAACACGCAATGCTTCCAGAACTCGGCAGAAAGTGGGGAGCGGAGTGTCTTAACACTAGGTTCCCTCTGCCTACCTTCCTGTGTGCGGGATACAGCGTGAAGCTGATTTATTTGTTTTTTAGCCAAATTATTATTAATTTAAAACTTAATTTGGTTACGCCATACATACGTCTCATTATTCCATAGGGATATATTGTGGACGGCGTAATTCCCGGAGTTAAATTGCAATTAAAACTTTGGCATTTACAATTTTAAGGGCCAGTTTCACCACTGGCTGATAAAGTCCCTGACAGCATTATCTGCCAGACAAGCTAAAATATTTAGTTTCACAGGTCTCAAATAGCAGTTATATCTAGTAGATACATTATAAATTAAAAATGTATCAAATTGTATGAATTGTTACTTTTCAACTATCATCGTTCATTAATGAGAGAATTAAAAATCAAATCAGCTTCACGCTGTATCCCGCACACAGCAGGGTAGGCAGAGGAACCTAGTGTTAAGTCGCTCAATTCCCCACTTTCTGCCGAAATCTGGAGGCATTGCCTCGACACCAGAGCGAAGAAATGGAAATATAAATGTAAGTAAATATAAATGAGAGAATTATTCTTGAATATATAAAAAGCCAGGTGAGGCCAGTCGTGGCGCAGTGGCACGAAGTGTGACTGTAAAACCGACTGGTCGTGGGATCGATCCCCATTCGAGGAGATGAAATATTTACTTAAGTTTATATTTAAATTTCTTCCCTTTGGTATAGAGGCTAAGCGCGGCGTTGAGTTCTGCCACTCGACACGCAATGCCTCCAAAATTCGGTAGAAAGTGGGGAACGGAGTGTCATAACACTAGGTTCCTTCTGCCTACCCTGCTGTGTGCGGGATACAGCGTGAAGCTGATTTGATTTGATTTTTATATAAGAAACAGTTATTTTGTATTTTTCATCCTCTGTCTATGAGATAACATTAATTATTAGATAAATATCTGAGACTTTATTTGTAACCAATGAAACTGGCCCTAAAGCTTACATCGAGCATGTAATTACTTTACCAATATTTTATGAATAATTATGTATGGAGGGAGATTGAATTGTATTAATTTTGTAAAAATTATTGTCATATTTTGGCCAAATTATAGAAAAACTTATACAGGGTGGATGTGTCAGCACCACATTAAATGAAACCACAGTTTTAACTACTCTATAAAAGCCTAATATAATTCAGAAAAAAATAAATTCCCAAAAATGAAAAAGTTTTTTTTTTTCAAACAAAATAAATAATAAAATTGTCATTTTAAAACAAAACGCCATTTGTAAGGATGACGCACGCACACATAAACCTATCAAAGGAACACCGCCGCACACGCCTCATTTCGAAATCGAGTCGTATGTATTGGCGATAAAGTTCAAAGTTGTTTGACCTTTAGTAGTATTTTTGTAGTAGTAAGTGTTTATGTTATTGGGATCTATACGTAATCGCGTCACACGAAATACAGGTATGGATAAAATTTGTAAAATGAAAAAAAAATCCTACGTCCAAACTGTTGAGGCATCTTGATTAATTTCTTTAGGTATAGGTTTGAAATATTTTACCCTATATGCTGTTTCCGTAAATGGAGCGCTGCCTCTTCCACCCTGTATAAATTGTAGCCTAGAGAAAAAAATAACTAAAGTAGGTTAAAAACTATAATCTATAGGTGAAGTTGAGGCCAGTCGCGGCGAAGGAGTACAAGTGTGTAACTGTAAAAACGTCTGGTTGTGGGTTCGATCCCCACACGAGGTAATGAAATATTTTATTTCAATTTATATTTTCATTTCTTCGCTCTGGCAATAACCATAAAACAAAAAGTCCGGCTTGATTTCCGCCACTAAACACGCAATGCCTCCAAAAATTCGGCGGGATAGCGGGCAAGTGTCTTAACACTAGATTCCCTCTGTTTGCCCTCCATATGTAGTATGAGGGATACAGCGTGAAACTATAGGTAAAAGTTTTAGTTAAAACATTTCTATAATGACTGAGCTAGTAAAACTCACAAATTTTGGCCCACATGTATCAGATTACCACGTCACAATATAGCACGCTATAAAATTGACCCTGTAGTACACTGCTTCCCAACCTGTGGTCCGCAGAAGCCTAAATATGGTCCGCGGACAATTTTAATTTTATGACTGGGAATGGTGAGGCGAAATTTCTGTTTATTATGCCTCATATAGGTGTAGGTCATAGTGGTCCCTACTACCAAGAATGATATAAAAGTGGTCCTTGATCACGAAAAGGTTGGGAACCCCTGCTGTAGTAGAACAGATGTGTTTCATACACCTTAACGATTAAAGCAACTTTGGTGATTGAGCTATAAAAAAATTTACACCCAATATCAAAAAATAAAACATTTTGAAGTTTATATTACGATAGTTTTATTTTTATATTGATATAAAAACTGGTAAGTAAAACTAGTAAATTAAAAATATTCAAACTAAAATAATGATGAGGCCAGTCGTGGCGCAGGGGCACAAAGTGTGACTGGTTGTGGGTTCGATCCCCACTCAAGGAGGTAAAATATTTACTTACATTTATATTTCCTCGCTCTGGTGTCGATAGGCATAGCGCGGCGTTGAGTCCCGCCACTCAACACGCAATGCCTCTGGAACTGGGCGGAAAGTGGGAAACGGAGTGTCTTAACACTAGGTTCCCTCTGCCTACCCATAACAATGTACAGGATACAGCGTGAAGTTGATTTTTATTTAAATAACTAAATAAAATAAAATAAAATATCGTTTATTTTAATTCAAAACCTTTCAAAGTAGTCTGACATCAGTGCAGCCCCACGTGCGCTTGTTGATAAAACAAACGCAATCAGATAACACTAAAACTTGTACACGCTCTAATAGATCTTAATACGTTGCAGGAAAGATCATAATTCTGTAAATCTAATACATTGATTCGATTTAGTAAAAGTACGTGTAATGGAGTGTAGATACTATTTAATAGTTGTGCATCTTTTCATCTATAAGAAAAAAAATCATATTAGTTTTTTTTTTCATTTATTTATAGTTTCACTAGGGTAACCTAGGAACCTAGTGTTAAAACACTCCAGACTGGAGACATTACATGTTGAGTGGCGGAACTCAACGCCGCGCTTCGCCTCGTTACCAGAACAAGGAAATGAAAATATTAAATATTTAATTTCTTCGAGTGAGAATTGAACCCACGTGTCTCGTTTACAGTCCCAAACTTGGTGGCGTATAATATCATTATAAAAATTTACTACTTAATACTTAATAGTATAATATCATTATAAAAATAATTTATTATTTAAATAAAATCAAATAAAATCAGTAGAAGAGCGAAGAAATGGAAATATAAATTAAAAAAAATATTTCATTTCCTTGAGTGGGGATCGAACCCACAACCGTCGCGTTACAGGGCTACGAGGGCCAATAACAATAATTATTTTGAAAATATTTCCATTTACCTGCTCTGGTATACTAAGCTCGGCAAAGAGTTCCTCCATTCTTCTTCATCATCGAGTCTTAATACTCGATTCTAATACTTATTTAGATAACGTATAAAAATTTGAACGTAGCGGGACTCGAACTCGCGCCTCCTTGAAACCGACCAGGCGCTCTGACCACTAAGCCATACGTTCTCATCGAGCTACGCCGAAATTTTTATGCGCTTGTTACAACTTATTTATGTTGTTAGTATCTCTGTTGGGAGATTTTTACAAATTTCCGCTACCCAAAGATAATTACTAAAAATTATCGTTTGGCAAGAGACAATACTATTTTTTAAATATTTTTAAACATTTTTTAAAGTGTTATTCCACACTTAGGAAAGAAAAATACTTATTTAGAAAACGTATAAAAATTTGAACGTAGCGGGACTCGAACCCGCGCCTCCTGGAAACCGACCAGGCGCTCTGACCACTAAGCCATACGTTCTCAACGAGCTACGGAGAGGTAGCGGAAATTTGTAAAAATCTAACAACATAAATAAGTTGTAACAACCACCACCACTATAAGTAAAAAAAAACATATGAGACGAACAAACAAACATACAAACACACATACATTCAATATAACAACAGTAAGAACCAGTCTCTTAAGTAGCGGTCGTTGACAAGACTTCAATTCCAATGAATGGGTGCACTAATAAAGTACCCAATTAATGTTACGATCGTACAGTGTCGTTAGATCGTGAATGAACCGCCTTGTGATAGACTGAACAAATTCTGTTAGAAATAGATTGATTTTTTTGCACGTTTCACGCTGTATCACGCACACAGCGGGGTAGGCAGAGGGAACCTAGTGATAAGATAGTCCGTTCCCGATTTTCTAGCGAATTCTGAAGGTATTATTAAGTGTTGAGTGGTGCCTTTACACCAGAGTGATGAAATCAAAATATTAAATATTTATTTTTTTGACTGGGAATCGAACCCACAACCAGTCGCGCTTTCAGTCGCTCGTTGCACGTTGCTCAAATAGACTAATATTGCAACTGCAAAACATTTTTTGTAATTTTTACTTAAAATTGTCAAATAAATAAAATGTCAACAACTACTGTGGGTTCAAATCCCAACGGAGGCAAAGTTTAAATTCAAAACGATATATTTTTGGATGTTGGGAACCAACATGTAATAACTTCGGTGATAAATGTTTTGCTCACATTGCTTTCACTTATAGAGACTGCAATTTTACCAGAGCGACTTTTATTTATTTTAGTTACGCGGTTTTCAATCGGCGCTGAAACACTCATGGAAATTGGAATATTTTTTAATATTTACAGCAATAACTAAATATTATGTAATAAATATTAATTTTTTAGTGGAAAATGAGGAGCGGAGTGCCTTAACACTAGGTTTCCTCCGCCCTGTTGTGCGTGGCATATAATGTGAAGCTGATTTTTAATAAATATTATTTAAAAAAGCTATCGGCCAGTAGTTGTGTAAACGCGACAGATTGTGGGTTCGATCCCCACTAGAGGAAATGAAATATTATACTTAATATGAAGCTGCATTGAATTAATCCACTCAACACGTAATACCTCCAGAATTCGGCGGAAAGTTGGGAACGGTATTGTCCTAATGAGAAATGAGTGCCTTAACACGAGGTTCCCAGGTTCCTTCTGACTACCTGGTTATATGTGAGATACATTGATTATATTTTATATATGTATTTTGTAAGAGAAATCAAGTAACGGCAGGATATCAAATTTAACCGCAAAGCTTCCGTTGGTCCATGAAGGGTAAGCTTTAAGTGGATGAATTCCGGGTATTTGTTTAATATTTAAGTATCACATACCATATTTATAAGGGTTTAAAAGCATATAGACGTATAGAAGGATGAAAAAATGTTTTATATTAGACTGGGGTCCAAATCAGCTTTTGATTTAATAAAGTCACATGTCGTTTTCAGTATTTATTAAATAAACAGGTCCAAAATTCTGTTTTGAATTTAAAAAACATTTTTCATTTTGTATGAAGTATATATATGGAAGTTGTGACTTGTGGTGGCATAGGGGCACAAGAGTGTAATGTAATGGTTATGAGTCCGATTCACACTCGATGGAATGAATTATTAGGCACCAAGGCTGAGTTCTGCACTCAACACGCAATGCCTCGAAAAAAAATGCTGAAATTGGGGAACAGAATGAACGAACACTAGGTTTTCTCTGCCTACCCTGCTATATGCATAACACATGTGATTTTTTTTGTGAATATATGTTTGTATACATTAAAATTTTAATATTTTTCTTGATCCTAACCAATCTAAAAATAGATTTAATATCCATACAGGTGACCTATGTTGAACCAGGTCACATAGTCTAAAAATTGTAAACGCTACCCAAGTGAGAAAGTCGAACCAAATTGAAGTCTGGAAATTCTAGATTTATGCTTTAACATAATTTAATACCCTATTTCATGAAGTTAAGAGCTAAATTGCAACGATTACTACTACTATTTTACAGACGCCTGCAGTAACCTTTCAAAGAAATAAAGGTTTTTATGAACTGCGAATCCCAATTCATACTTATATTAGACTGCAGTATGCGGCAGGCTTAATAACGGATTTATATCCCGTTAGCGTAACGATCTAAACGATATGCTTGCATAGCGAAGTGCTTGTGGTTTCAAAATAAGTACCTGGATGTACCTACGGGTTATCCTATAGGGTTTCGTATTTTAAACAAAGTCAGTTTACATACGTTGAGTTGAGTTATAATGAACATTTAATATTTTCATTTAATCACGGTGACGAGGCAAAGCGCGGCGTTTAGTTCCGCCACTCAAAACGCAATGTTTTCAGAATTCGGCGGAAAGTGGGGAACGTCTCATATCTCCACTCATATAGAAAATTTACATGCATAGAAGCGAAACTTAACGCTGTGTTAAGAGGAAGGAAATGTCAATATTATGAACATAAGTATTCCTTAGTAAAATTTATGTACGCAAACATCATGTTCACTCACATAAGTGTCAATTAACTAAAAATTAAGGCGTCGATAAATAAAAATAATCAAGAAAAAAACTTAAAAAAAAAAATGTTGTTGATTGTTTTTTCTTCCTCGCTTCACGCTGTATCCCGCATATAGCAGGTCAGGCAGGAAGAACCTAATGTTAAGACACTCCGGCTAATTTTAGTGGCATCGTGTGGCGCAACCCAACGCCACGCTATAAAATTGTTCCCAGAGAGCGAAAAAATTAAAATATTAATAAATAATAAATTGTTCCATCGAGAGGAAATCGAACCCACACCCGTCGCGTTCACAGTCACACGCTCCACTGTTCTTTACACGTATTTGGTTTCTATCTCAAAATAGAACCAAATGAAATGGCATTGAAAGTCTTGTGAAAGATCAAGAGACATACAGCTTTTTCATTTAAAAAAAGGCTGGATCAAAACGTATGTAACCTTCATACTAACACCAGACAGACGAGGGTAGTTTTTAATTTCCGACAGAAAAATAAACAAAAAAAAAACCACCCCAATGTTTAACAGCGTTATCCGTCTGTCGCATCTATGCTGAACTTAAACGGCTTTAATATCTTTCTTTCTATTTTGCCAGAGCTCAGGTTGGATTTTAGATTTTAAAGGTATTGAAGATTTGTCTTTTAGTATGTTTTTTTATATATTTTTGAGAAATATTATCCTGGCTGTTTGTATATAGCTACAGTTTATATACAAGTTGTTGTATGTAGAACTTTTACTCCCAAAATTAAAGAAAAAATGAAAAAAAATATATTTTTGTTAAATAAATCCTCTTAGTCGATTCCATACCTCACCATGTATTTATTAATTTTTTTAAGCAGTAGAAGAAGAATGGGTGATATAATGAATTTTTTGTTTAATATTGCTAAAAAGTAAATTTAGAAATAAATACCAAGTGAACCTGAAGAAAAATGTCTTAAACAAAAAATATTTTACGACTATTTTTAGTTATCAACTAATGTTAAAAGTTACCATAAATCTTCTTAATCTCAATAAATCTTCTTAATTGAAATTACTAAGGCAGTAATAGGTCGAATTCACAAACAGAATCAGGTTAACTGTAATTGACCGTGTAAATCATTAACAGAACTATGCTGGAGCACGTACGGCATTTATTCATAGCTTTTATAACTTGACGTTGAGAAGTCCATTTATGTAATAACTTACTGAGGGCTTGAAAAATATTAAAAATATGGTTGGATGATTTAAATATTATGATTTATCATTCAGATTTAAGTTGTACAGTACAGTATTTAAATTGGTTGCTAAGTGAACAGGTCTTTGCTTTTTTTTTTAGCTTCACGCTGTATCCCGCATTTAGCAGGGTAGGTTGAGGGAATTTAGGGTGAGACACTCCGTTTTCCACTTTTGGGTGTTGGGCGTGGTGAGTGTTTGAACTAAACGCCGCACTTCTGCCTTGGTAATAGTGCGAAGAAATTAAAATAATAATACATTTCCTCGAGTGGGAATCGAACCCACAACCATCATGTTAGTCACACGCTCGTACCTCATGTGTGTGGCCTCATCTATACAATGAAATGGCAATAAGAGGGTTGTTTTACTTAATAAGTGTATTTTTAATATAGATTATTATTGTATTTGGACATAAGACGTCTTTACTTATTTTTAATATCTATGTAAATATTGCCATAACAGAATGTTACATAAAAATTATAATTCATATTACTAAAGTATCTCACAAAAATTATAGATAAGTAAAGGACCAAACAGCATGCGGCCACTCTATATAAATATAACTTTTCAGTCATCTCATGGATTCTTTGGCAGAAGTCTGAAACGCCGCCCAGTCGACGCGAGCGTCGCAACGCGTCGGCCCGCGCTGACTGACGCATTCGAAATTAAAGTGCCGAAATGTTTTTTTTTTTAATTAAAATAAATTAAAAAGTTATATAGTGATGTGATTATAGACTATGGAGTATTAATTGGATATTTTAATCGCTTTATAGTTTAGTGATGGTGTTAATAGTGTTGTGCTAGTGTGGTAGAAAAATATCGGTTATTTATAATAATGAATCGAAAAATACATTCAAAACGTGAATAATCGAAATAGTAAGAAATTATAAGCGTTCACGGGATATTTTTAGTTATATTCCATTGAACTCTGGAAGGATATAAAATATTAAATTCGCAGACAGATGTAATGAGAAATGCACGCTGCTTAATTAACAGTTTCATGAACGACATTTTACGTAAATTATTTAAATTTGGTTTTTATTATCTTCTTAATTTTTATATTTTCAGTATTATTATACATTATATATAAGCATACTGTTCGATAGAGTACAAGGTTGCGTTTACTCTCATTTCAAAATACCTAGTTATAATAAATATTAAATATATTATGAACATTTTCTTTTTTAATTACCGGTTTTGTTATCATTATTGATTAAAAAAATACAATTATTGATCGGTTTTATATTATATCTTGATATTATTCAGCTGTTTCAAAATCAAAATTGTATACATACGTATACAATTTTTATATTGGGTATATATAAAAATTATATACATATAACAAAAATATCGACATATTTATGGTTAGATAAAAAACAAAATTTATTGTATGTGTGTATCACAAAAATACTTTATACTCACATAACAAAACGAATCCTGAGAATGACTCTTTAATTTTGAAAATCGATAGCTGTTTGGCAAATTATTTTTATAATCGGCAGATTATTATTTGTTGTAAAATGTATTTTATTGCAAAGAAGTAATTATATTTACATCCACAACATCGATTAAAGATTATTATATAACGCTATGAGAGGTAACAATGCCATAATCTATACTTTTAATAACCTCGTAAGGCATCAATGTCACTATATAAAAAATATAAAAGGAAATAAATTATTGGTAGCATTTATTAACGTAACAAAAAACAGTGATTTCTTAAAAATGTTGTCTGTCTGTGTATGTGCGTTCGTTCACACTGATCTGAGAATCGGCTTAATCAATTTAATTTCAGTTTTCACTATTGTATTGTGGCAAGCTTCTCTTAACATTTAATGTTTGTTTTATTTCAATCGGTTTATAAAAGTTATACCATTTTAAAGAATGTTCATCGACAAAATTGCTCTAAAAACTACGTTATTCAATTGGCTGAAACTTTACTTTTTAATATAGGTATAGTAAGATATTATTATTAAAATTAAATTATAATAAGAACACGAAAATAATGCTGATTAATAAATTAATAATTATATAGATCAAGCGGGCGAAGCCGCGAGCGGGTCGCTAATACATAAATAGAAGCAGTAAAATTATATCAAACTTTCATTACGTTTTGTTGACTTAGAATTGAAATAACTGTGAATAAAGCTCACTTCAAACAATTAGTCATTCATATACAATGTAGTTTTCTCGATTTAGAGCAAAGTGTGTATCTAGCCTAACAATGCTTGGTAATTATGACTAATGGGAGTGACGGGAATAATGCAAATGTTGACTTTTACTCACCGTTTTCCGTTCTAATTTCATATTTTTTTAAAAATTAAAAAGTATTTTTGGACATGGCTATTACTATTTTAGTTACTCCTGTGTTAAGGACAGGGCTTTTGGTATTAAAGTACTGGTAAAATTAAGTCAACTCTCTCAAGATATACGCCTGTATCACGCAATGTAAAGAAAGTTTATTTAAACAAAATGAATCATAATCTCGAATATATTATATGCAAACTCTAACTAGAATAAACACCTTGTCCATCATCCCATATTTCAAGTCCCACAGAATGAGTAAAATGTAGAGAACGAAGAGTCGCTCTCCATCCTCGTTTCCCAGTTCGATATCATACTAGACTTGATAAACAAAAATAAAAATATAAACATCCCCTAATAGGAATCGAACCAACATCGTCTGTAGTATTATAAAACACTTGTGACTTCACAACAAAGTTTTAATCACTCTGTAAAGATTTAAAGAAATTCAATCTAAAATCTTATTCCGTATTGTTCGTCTAATCTCGTTACCGTTACAATAATCTAATTTGCTGAATGAATCTAACACGAATGTCATCCATTTTGGCGCGCGGCCAGGCGACACATCGGCATCTTTTACCGAATATCCTCGAGTACATTACAAAAAACACTGTGCATTTTGTCTGTCTATACACTACTAATAAAGAAATGTATGGATTACTAACAACCAAAACAAGGCTTCGCCCGCTTAAGCATTTGTTTATATTATAGCAATTTTATACGTAATATACACATAAATTGCAGCCTATGTGGTATTCTGATGTATGTAATATGACCGTAAAGTTTCATCTAAATCCGTTCAGGAGTTTTTACATAAAAGTGGAACAAATATCCATCTTTACAAACTTTCACATTTATAATAGTAAAATGGATATTCAAACCATATCTCAAAATTTAGCTTTGTTTACTATAAATTAAAGATATTTAGAGTAAAATATCAGCTCGGGAATGGCCTGGCTGTTTTCATATTCATATGAGAGATATGACGAATGATATTTTTGATTTAAAAATGTGGTTGTTTATTTTTTATAAATGTTTATCTAAAAGAAAATACACTGAGATAATCGTGGCGCAGCTGTAGCGTAAACTCTATGGTTGTGGGTTCAATTCTGAATCGGTGAAATCGGGTAAAATTGATGTTAATAAATGAAAAACAAGGCATAAAGAACGTATGGCTCAGTGGTCAGACCGCCTGGTCGGTTTCCAGGAGGCACGGGATCGAGTCCCGGTACGTAAAATTTTTTATACGTTTTCTAAATAAATATTTTTTTTCCTAAGTGTGGAATAACACTTTAAATTCAAATTATATACGCACGATGACGTTTTTACGTTACATACAAGTTTTTAACATTTACCATTTTCCCCATATTCCTTTTAAGCTCTAAACTCTCGTTATATTATTAGCTACATGAAGGTTTTACGAGCAACGTTAAATTTATGAAAGTTGTTATAATATAACACATTTTATTACAGCGATGTAAATTCTGTTGGTACTAATGTGAATGTGTAAACAGAATGTTGGTTCACGGTCTGGCTTGGGAAAACTTTTTATGTTTGGATAATATAATATATTTTATAAATAAACAATGGTTTAAAAATTCTGATATGTACCTATTAACATTTTTTTTTTCATTTTAACTTTGCGTTGTATCCCGCACAACGCAGGGTAGGCAGAGAGAACCGGGAATCTAGTGTTCCGTTCCCATTGAGACATATGCGTTCCCTATTTTTCCACCTAATTCTTGAGAATCGCGTGTTGAGTCCTGTGTGCATGATACAGTGTGAAGCTTAAAAAACAAAGAAAAATATCTCTATGAACAGAATATTTCAATCCATAACGTCAGTCATATATGTACGAGTCAATCGATCAGTAATTTCAGGAGAGTGACGATCTAAAATTATCGACTAAGATCCCAGGGCCCCCAGACCTACGTCATTTTAGCAAAACTGAGTTTTTGAGGATTAATAGTCTAATATGTAGTTAAGACTGTATTTATACTTACTAACTTGAAAGTGGGGCCCTTTCAGAAGTAACCAACTTAAGGTTACCAGTCCCTTTAAGTGGGGCTTTATTCCTACCAGTAGTCCTAAAGGTTGTTTAAGATTGGAGTAAACGATGTTCTAATAAATTGCTCAAACATATTCATTGTTGTAGTTATTTGTATAACGTATTTAGAATATGTCTTAATAGTGGGTATTGCGGCGTTGAGTTCCGCCACTGAACAAGCCACGTCTAGTGTCTTAAAGCGTCTGAATGGTTCCTCTGTTCGCTCTGCACACTGCAGCGTGAAACTAAAAGATTAAAACTTACAACAGATTCTGTTAACATACATACAGAAAAAAAATTAGCTTCACGCATTATCCCTAGCGGGGTAGTCAGAGAGAACGGAGTGCCAAACGCTACGCTATAACATATTTACAATACAAAAAAAAAATATTAAGCAATAAATTTTCCAGTGTAAACTGTCAAGAGGCGCTACTTTATTACTCCTTTCTCATCTCAAAACAATGTTATTAATTCGTTGGAGTTGCACCGCCTACTAGCACACAGTGCAATAACTGTAAATCTGTCAATAAAGTGAACTGGCCGCAAATCGAAAATTAGAACCATTTTCTGAACTCGACTCAACTCTGTAATTTGAGACCGATTTGTTATTTTTTTGTTGTTTTTTTTGTTAGCTCATATGACACACACTTTACTTCATGCGATTTTCGCATTAAACATGAATCAAGTGACTTAAAATAGCCAATTTTACTATAATTTATTATTATTTATTTTTTTACTGCGTATCGTGCACGTAACAAGACATGCATAGGGATTTTGGGAACCTAGTTAACAATAAGTTTCAGCCCAAGTTTGGGCGCCCAATTCTGGAAGCGTTGCGTGTTGAATGACGGAACTCAACGCCGATTATCATTATCATATTATTATAATTTTTATCAGAAATAACAAAAGAATAATAAATAAATGTTTATGCATTCATTTTGTCTGTTTTCTAATCATTGCAGTAGCCTCTAATAATTGTTCCATTTCAGTAAAATATCTCAAATTTATGTAAAATATTTGTAAGTACATATCAAATTTACCACTTGAGATGTTTAAGTAGAGATTGTTGTAAACATTCTTTTAGGATAAATTTAAGTGGGTAAGTGGAGAACGGAATGTCTTAACACTAGGTTCCCTCCGCCTACCTTGTTGTGTGCAGGATACGCCGTAAAGCTAATTTAATTTAAATTTTAGAAATTGTGACATAATTATTTAGAATGATGATTGTAAAATTTAAAAAAAAAGGTTTAATTAGATGTTAATCCATCTGTTATAATTTATTCAAATAAAAATGATATGGTTTTATATATTTAAATGATACAAAAAAAATGGAAAACGAAATACAGACAAAAAAATCAATTGTATGCTGACATAGTAATTTTACTAAAGTAAATTATTTATTTTACAAAATAATTCAATAAAAAAATATAAATTAACAGTGCTTGAGGTTTATTTCACAAAACTCATAGATTTTTTTGTGGTAATTTTTGTAATATTGTAATTTTATTTCACGGTTTGATAACTTTTTAGATTACACAAAACAAAAAATACGATAGTAATACGTACTACGAGAATGACCTTGGAAAATTAAGCAAATTGAGTAGTTTAAGCAATTTCCATAATGTGATAAAAAAAAGTATAATTTAATTAGCTAGCGCTTTAGGTCAACGAAGAGAATCTAAGAAGTGCGGGTTCAAACCGTTTATATTATAGTAGCACCTAAACATACTCTTCAAATATCACAGAAATATCAGTAAGACCATCGTGGCGCAATTTAGAAGTATTTGACTAGAAAAGCAATGGGCAATTCCCCAAAATATATAATAAATATACCTAACATAATCCAAGAACGGCGTTTAGTTCCATCGTTTACACACTCATCGGCGTATCTAGAGATATATTTCCTGGGGGGTCTGCACTTTTGCTTATTATGAAATGGGCACGAACCACCACATACTTTTAAAACAATAATTTTCTCAAATTTAAATAACAAAAAAAAAACAAAAGCTTTGATACAAACGATAAACGTATTAAAATTTCACCTATTTCGATAAGAATAACACATCTGTATCATGTGAGATATATCCGGCCCACATAGGAGCTTGTCAACGCGCGGATATAGAGCTTATGGTGACCTACAATACTGGAGAGATCGAAGTTTTATTATTAGCTCTGTCTAGACTGTGCAGAATGCTTTGTGCGGAGGTCGTGAGTTCGATTTCCGGGAGTAACGTCTGTAGTCAAATTTGATGTTTCTTTGAAGTTGTATTTGGAATGGGAAATATAAATGTTATCTCACGGGTCTGATAAAACCAAGTGTATCGCATTAACTAACATCTGATCTTTCGTGATATTGTAGACTTTCAAATAAAAATAAATAAATAAACTGATTAATAAGGGTAGGAAGAGGTAACCTAGAGATAAGACAACGCTACCCACTGCCTGCCGAATTCGGAAGTCATTGCGTGAAGAATGGCGGAACTCAACGCCGAGCTTATCCTCGACACGAAGTTGTTAATTTTAGATCGCATTGATAAGACTATGTAATGTTTAATTTGCGAGATACTTTTGCAATTCTCACTTTACGAGCCGTTGCTTTATTTTTTTCAACTATTTCTTTTTCGGTTTCTTTACTTTTACTTGTTACGCTTATTTAACTTAGCTGCTTTATTAGTTAACGTTTTTAAAGCTGATAAATAGTCCTCGTTTATTTGTCTCGGTTTCTTTAAATCCAAAAATATATCTTAGCGACACTTCATTCTTTTTAAATTACATATTCAAAAAAACCAAAGGGGCAGCTAAAATCTTAATACATCAACATAGATCTAAACCCTACCACTCCTTTGATTCGTGCTCGACGATACGAATTATTATTTATTAATATTTTCCGCGTTCTGTCGCGTTGAGTTCCGCCACTAAATAAGCAATAAAACAGGGGAAAAAGGTGCCTTGATGTTAGGTTCCCTCTTCCTATCCTGCTATATGCGGATTGAATACAATAAGAAGATAAAAAATACAATTAAACCCACCTTCGCCCTCACTGCAAAGTGAATAATATACAGTATTTTTTTAAATATATAAAAAATTGGTAGAAGTGAAGTAAATCAAAAATATGTTCGTCAATTTTCTACCAAATCTACCTTTGATAAGGCCTCTGAATGATTTTGTATATAGAAATATAGTATGTTACAAATTATTAGTCGCGGAGCGCGTGGTTAGTCTCTCTTTATATTATTAGACGCGCCTGTCGCGTGTCACGTCTGTGGCGGCGTAAGAATATGTATACCTACTTGCGTCACTTTTGATAGTTTATAAAAAAATATTATATTATTTTGCTAAGTAAAATAATATTATATTTTTTCATAATCATTATATTTTTATTTTATTTATATTTTTTTATTTTGAGGCCGGTCGTGGCGCAGCGGCACAAAGTGTGACGTTAAAACCGACTGGTTGTGGGTTCGATCCCCACTCGAAGAGATGAAATATTTACTTAAATTTATATTTCCATTTCTTCGCTCTGGTGTCGAGGTTAAGCGCGGCGTTGAGTTCTGCCACTCAACACGCAATGCCCCCAGAATTCGGCAGAAAGTGGGGAACGGAGTGTCTTAACACTAGGTTCACTCTGCCTACCCTGCTGTGTGTGGGATACAGCGTGAAGCTGATTTTTATTTATCATTGTATTTCTTTTAACTTCACGCTGTGTCCCGCACAGCAGGGTAGGCAGGTGGAAGCTAGTGTTAAGACACTCCGTTCCCGTTAAGACATTGCCTTTTCGTCGTATTAATTCTGGAGCAGTTACGTGAACAGAGTGACAGAGCTCTCTCGTTAACAGAGTGAAGAAAATTAAAATATTAAATGAAATCATTTCATCGGATGGTAATCGAAACCACAACTATTAGTATATTAGAATTTTACGACGTTATTTGTTCATTAATTTTGCGACTCACATTAAATTTACAAAAAAACTTGAGTGATAGCTTGTTTTACATTAACTGTGATAAATGTACAAGTAATATAGGAAAATATAATAAAGAATATTCTTAAGTTAATATAGTTTCGTTTTGCATAAAAAAACCTAAACTATTTTTTTTTAACGAATATAGAGAAAGATATATGCATTATTTTACCACAGCATTTAGCAGTTGCTGCATTATATATATATATAAAACTTAACCCCGCTATTTGTACGAGGATTACACTTCGAACAACTCCATTAGTGTCTGTCTGTAGACTATTATAGCACTTGTCACTTTCGTGAAGCTAACGTTAAGTTTACGTTACAACTAAACTCTGTTAGAATACATTTTCTGTAAGAACTTAGGATTTAATAGAAATGTTATATAGAAGAATAATATATGAGAGGATATTGCGGCGTTGAGTTGCGCTACTCAACACGCAATGCCTCCAGAACGTGGCGGAAAATGGGGAACGGAGTGTCTTAACACTAGGTTCCATCTGCCTATCCTACTATGTGTGGGATACAGCGTGAAGCTGATTTTATTTTCTTTATATTGTAGTAAATACAACCTAGGTAAGGTAAGTTTTGCCACTCGAAAAGCAATGCCTCCTAAATCAATGATATGCGGGATATAACGCACAGCTGAATAATTTACTATCTATAAATTATAATCGGAGTAAGTCGTGGCGCAGGGGCACAAAGTGTGAATGTAAAATCTATTGTTTGTGGGTTCGATCCCCACTCGAGGAAATGAAATATTTCTTTACATTTATATTTTAATTTCTTCGCTCTGGTGTCGAGGCAAAGCGCGGCGTTAAGTTCAGCCACTCAACACACAATACCTTCAGAACTTGGCGTGTGAACGTGTAGAAGTGGGGAACGGAGTGTCTTAACAATAGGTTCCATCTGCCCATCCTGCTGTGTGCGGGATACAGCGTGAAACTGATTATTAAAAATTATATCTCTTCGAGCGAGAGGCTTCGAACACTTAACTATTATAATGAAGTAATAACGCATAGAATATTAACTTAATATTATATTTTACATTTTTGTTTCCAATATGTACCTTTGAAAGCGACAAGCAACACTAATTAAGCTAACTAGCTACTTAACACGCAATGCCTCCAGAATTCGGCGGAGAATAGAGAACGGAGTGTCTTACTGGGGTAGGCGGAGAGGAGCCTAGTTCCCTCTGCCTACACTGCTACGTGCGGGATACGGCGTGAAGCTGAAAAAAAAATAGTATTATGATTTCAATTATCGTTCACCCATTGTAGGAATGTAATCGTGAGAACGCACTGGAGGCAAACATGTACATACGGACACGTGCTAAGTGATTCCAAACATTGTCGATATATGGATATTTTATGTTTACTTTAATAAAGGAACCAGTAGCCTCGCTCCGTCGCCTCCTGTACAAAGTTTGTGCTTCTGTGCACTCGTGAGAAATAAATAAAATTTGATACTAATGTCATAAAATAACTCAACTTGATTTTATTTGTTAATGTTTTTCACACATTTTATATAGCGAAAATGTTAAACGAAACTAGAAAATTATTAAATAGACTATAATTTTAATATTCAGTAAAAATACTCAGTAAATATATATAAAGAAATAATACTAGGTGGAAGAGCTTAACATTTTTGTTTGTGTCATTTCAGTGTGTCACTGTGGAGAATGTACGTACATATTTTAGTGTACAGCGCGAGATTATAATATAATTAGGAATCAGGTTAGAAATTTAATAAATAAAAACACTTATCACTATCGTTACCGCTCGTACATCCTGACATATTCCTCACATATGTCGGAAGTGATAAATAACAAGAGAGTAGTCGTATCGAACTAACATTAAATGTGGACGGTAGTTGCAACTAATATTATTTACGGCCTTTAAATGATGAAAAGCATGGATGGAGCAGTGCCTGGGACTTGCGACCACAGGTGTAGGCTTCAGGGTACCCTTTCCGTTATAACAACACTCGCCTTCACTGCTCCAGCTCAGTGCAATTACAAATAGGTGTTAACCACATTCATAATTACGATAATAACTGATTAACTAAATAATCAATTATCCGAATAGTCGAGGTTAGTCAGTCGCAGAGTACTAGTAGTACTCTGAACCACACCAGAGCCAAGACTGAATGTACAACGCCCGTGCAACCTTTTATATCATCGTTCACAAATAAGTTGCAGGGTAGACTAATAATAATAATTGATGACGCTATCGCGTCATAGTGGCGTGATGAGTAGATGTCGTATAGGAATCTATACGTAACCAACATAATATTCCTAACATTAAATAACACTCCTAACT